>JANJGK010002463.1:90000-126506 GCA_039081455.1 Macrobrachium rosenbergii | reverse complement strand
GAGGATTATCATGGGTTCTTCACAGAAAGTTTTGAGGGAAAATAAAGTTGCTGAATCAGTGAAGGAACAGCTCGGAATGAGGTCAGAGTTCAAAGCACACGGCAGGGAGGTAGCAGTTAACACGAGTACTCTCTCATTGTAGAGCATCCTTTATTTTTTCCTTTACCCCTTTGCGTGGTACGATGCCAATTATTCCTGAACTTCGATGCCCATTACTATTAATTCCAAATTTGCTGAATGTTATTACATGAATATTGTATCGTATTTTCAAGAGTGCTAAGAACACCAGCTAATTTAATTAATGAAAAAATATAACAGCTACGTACGTTGGTGGGTAATGAGATTTTGAGTAAGTACAGCAAAATAATGAACTTTTTTTTAGTAAGGAAAGATTCTTCTGAGCATGAAATGGAAAAGATGAGGATTCCTTAGAACTTGTTCTTCACCCAAAAATTATCTTAATTTTGTTTCATACTGACGGTGAATCCCATTATTCACGTGAGAACGGATATGATTCTCATTATATTATTATTATTTTTAATAACGCAACCTGCTGTTCGGAGCACGCTTGGGGATGATTATAGCAACTCATATAGAAAATGTGCTCCAAACCTCCAAACTTTGTTGAAGTGACTTTGTCAAGGAAGGATATTCCTCCATAAGTAAGTAGTTACTTATCAAGGTGAAAGCATCATTTTAACACTCTCTGTAAAAATCTCTCTCTCTCGTTCCAGCCAGATGACTGTTAACAACACACAAGGCATCAGCTCTACAATAGCCGATTTCAGGTCACATTCCTTTCGTAAAGGCAGCAAAAATGAATCACAAATGCAAAAAAATTATACAGTTATTAACTTCTGTTGGAGATTTATACTTTGGAAAATATCGACATATGCATATAGGTAAATATGTATTACTTTAAATGAAAGCAGATTATACTAATATGCAGTTATTACTATGCACCAACAGTTTGCTGAAACAGATGTGTCTGGAATGTCGACTGTTTTGTTCATAAACAAGATATAAGAGATAATTCCTTAATCATCAATAACTCCATCTAGATAGTATTTAGAACAAGTACAAGTTCTCTTGATGTTATGAAACTCGATGAAATTTTCAGTACATTATAATAAACTCCTCCATAGAGACCTTTCTTAAAACTTTTATTATTGTTCCAAAATCTAAATCATTACTCCTTATATAACGAAACCATTGGTATCAAGAACAAATAACAAAGTAAGTTTACCTTTTTCTGTCCGTGTGCAGAAAGATACTCATGGTTTCAAGTTTTTACTTTTCATTACATTCATTCATAAATATTAAGCTACAAATTGGGGAACGATGTCGTTCTTCAACCATTCGGTAGTTTGAGTCCACCTGGTGACGATCGCTTACTTATGAATTCTCCTTCAATGTTTCTTTCGAGGCTGAGTGAATTTCATATTAACCGATGATTGTAGTTTAATGTTTACGAATATAAACAAGTAAAAAATGCACCGAAGTTTCTTCGGCACAATCGAGTTTTCTGTACAGCCGCTACAGCATATAATCAAAGCCACCGAAAATAGATCTATCTTTCGGTGGTCTCGGCATAATGCTGCATGAGCCGCGGCCCATGAAACTTTAACAGGGTCCGGCGGTGGCCTATCCTATATAGTTGCCAGAAACACAATTATGGCTAACTTTAACCTTAAATTAAATGAACACTACTGAGCCTAGAGGGCTGCAATTTGGTGTTTGATGATTGGAGGGTGGATGATCAACACACCAGTTTGCAGCCCTCTAGCCTCATTAGACTTTAAGAACTGAGGGCGGACAGAAAAAGTGCGGACAGAAAAAAGTGCGGACAGAATAAAGTGCGGACGGACAGACAAAACCGGCACATAGTTTACAGAAACTAAAAATGTCACAGTACAGTGTATGGGACAAAAATTCATACATCTTCATGTGCACTCAACTAGTTTTCCAACTCTCACAGATGTTATAGTAACGTATGTCATAGGCTTAAAAAATATCGAATGGCGGTGACATTTGATATTTCATAAGGACATAATACGAAGATATAAATGCATTTATCTATTCATTATTTGTGAGAAAGTAAGTTTTGAAATAAAAATGTCATCATTTCCAAAGCTGTCAATTATTTCTTTTAATTTTTTCCATGAGAGATTCCCTTTAGGCCCAACCTTATCATAAAATGTATTTTTTTTTTATCAATAATAACGTTACTACATAAATTCTTTATATCACTTTATAGGAATGGATTATGTCACTTACATGAATCATCTTTATTATTTACATTAAAACGACCACTAGAAAGTTGGTTGAGTCAAAGAACACAACAGATTTTCCAATAGGATTCAACAGCTTTCTGTTGCATTTTGATTTTACGAAAATGTTGTGCCTAGTCAGTGATTAGGAGAGCCTTCTAACTTGTAATTAATCCAAGATATGTTCAACATATGAACACAAACTGTATAACCAATATCTGACATTGACATTAAAAAAAAAATAAACCGAATAAAGTTCCCTCTTCGACGGTGTACAGGTATTTTGCAAAATACTGTAATGCAAAATACAGTCGTTCAATTGTCTAGGTAAGTGGCTAAGAACCTATCATTATTATACGTATACATAAGTTATGAATAATATTTCTTCGGCGCAATCGAGTTTTCTGTACAGCCGCTACAGCGTATAATCAAGGCCACCGAAAACAGATCTATCTTTTGGTGGTTTCGGTATAAAGCTGTATGAGCCGCGGCCCACGAAATTTTAGCCACGGCCCGGTGGTGGGCTTCCTATATTGTTGCCAGACGTACGATTATGACTAAATTTAACCTTAAATAAAATAAAAACTTCTGAGTCTAGAGGACTGCAATTTGGTATGTTTGATGATTGGAGGGTGGATGATCAACATACCAATTTGCATCCCTCTAGACTCAGCAATTTTAAAGACCTGAGGGTGTACAGAAAAAGTGCGGGCAGAAAAAGGGAGTACAGAATAAAGTGCGGACATAAAAAAGTGTGAACAGAATAAAGTGCGGACGGACAGACAAAGCCAGCACAACAGTTTTCTTTTACAGAAAACTAAAAATGGGCTGAATAATTACATAAAAATGGATTAAAAGTCTCTCGTAATTTGAGATAACTGTGTGACAAAAACCGTTCCGAAGTCGTCGGAAGAATGTTGACGAAAGGCGTTTAAGACACTTAGAGGCTTAGGAAGATTTAGCAACCAGTTAACAGCATCTGGAATCAAATTTCTATAGGAATCTCCAAATAAAAATCATAGAAATCACCATTTAGTTTTCATTATCATTTAGAAACAAAGGGGCTGACTGAAAGCGTCATTGCTTTACATAGTGTTGAATTCTTTAGTATTAGATTTGTTTTAACTAGAGAAACTTTACGAAAGTTATTTCAATAAATTATCTGTCCTTTTACATGCTGTAGCATTCTTGTAATGTAGCTGTAAGATTTATCTACTAATATTTTGCGATTCAGGTTATTATGTTTTCATCTGGTTTCAGCAGAACTTAGAATTCCATATTACTGATCGCTGTATTTGTTATTCCCCAAAATATAATGGAAGATATCGCTTTGAAAATACTAAGAAATTATTAAAACTTTGCATACAGTAAGGACGAAATTTATTTTTAATTTAATTCTATCTCTCTCTCTCTCTCTCTCTCTCTCTCTCTCTCTCTCTCTCTCTCTCTCATCATAATATATATATATATATATATATATATATATATATATATATATATATATATATATATATATATATGTAGATAGATAATAGATATATTATGAAATAATGTATGTACACACGCGAACACACACACAAACACATCTCTCTCTCTCTCTCTCTCTCTCTCTCTCTCTCTCTCTCTCTCTCTCTCTCTCTCTCTCTCTCTCTCTCTCTCTGTATATATATATATATATATATATATATATATATATATATATATATATATATATATATATATATATATATATATATATATATATATATATATATATATATATATATATATATACTGTATATATACTATAAATTAATGTATGTACACACGCGAACACACACACACACACACACACACATATATATATATATATATATATATATATATATATATATATATATATATATATATATATATATATATATATATATATATATATATATATATTATTATGATTAGCAAGAACTCGCTAGCAAATTGCCTCCCCCTTTTTTTTTGTTGCTGTTTGTTTTGTTGTTTTCATTTATTGCAAGCTGCTCGATCGATAGACACATCTGTCTATCGACTTCGCACGGTCAGAATACAAGGGTTTAAAACGGATTAAGGCCACTCCCTTTAAGCAGATCTTTCTTCGAGGCAAAAGTGATTTCTGTCTGGTCGTTTTCTTACAGGCAAAACTCCCCCTGCGGGCATCAGCTGGAAATGATTCAACCCCATATGCTGGAAGTGGCCCTGGCCCCATAGGAGGAGATAAAAGCAGAAACCAAACCGAGGTCCTCCTCACACGTGCGCGGGACAGGGAGTGAAGAAGTCCAAGCCACCTGCCCCTGGCAGTGCCCTTAGCTAACACCGTGGCCCTTTTCAAAGTATACTTTCTCCTCATGCCCTTCGACCAATATCCTGCTTGGTGGGGTTCAACCTGTAAGGACTTTGCTTTACAGGAGTGGCATTTCCCACATCCACATCATGAACCAACAAATTAGTTTGACCCGGTGAATCCCTAAACACATCTGAAAACGAATGAATTAGATTTAACATATCCTTTTTCTGAGTACCCTTCAAATGCTTTAACCCTTCTTTAAGACCTTCAAAACTTTGCAAATTATCCAACAAAGCATCTGAAGGTACCTGACCTAATAAATCATCAAAATCATCTACTGACACAGATGTATCTACAACTACAGGTTCTTCATATACAATGGCCAGGGGGTCTACATTTTTACAGTGATAAGATTTCAATCTATTAATATGGAACACCTTATACTTACGCCGAGTTCCTGGAGCTTCAATCTCATAATTAACATCAGACAATTTACGTAAAACCTTCCATGGACCCTTATACCTAGGCTCTAAAAAATTATCAGGGTCCATGCTGAGAACCAATACCAATTCACCCGGCTCAAAAGAACGGGTTTTAGTCTTCCTATCAAAATTTTGCTTCATTCTAACCTGGGAAGAACTTAAATTTTCCTTGGCAAACTCCCAAGCCATATTCAACCTATTTCTCAAACCATCCATAAATTCACCAATTTTCATTTTTCCTTTTTGCTCGGACCTAAGAATTTCACCCAGAACCTCCAACGGACCCCATATCTTATGCCCAAAAATTAACTCAAAAGGGGCTACACCTGTAGACGCATTTGGGTGATTACGAATAGCAAAAAGGGCGAATGGGAGAGCCTTATCCCACTCGTTTCCTTCTCCATAACAATACTTCTTTATAATTGTTTTAAGGGTCTGGTGAAACCTCTCCACCACCCCTTGACTCTCCGGATGATAAGGTACGCTGGTAATGTGCTGAGTGGCCAGTTCAGCACATTTACCCCTAAATACCTTACTCGTGAAATTCGTACCACAATCGGTCTGAATAACACGAGGGAGACCATACCTAGAAAAATATTCAACCAGTTTATCAAACACAATTTTAGACGTTATACTCCTCATTGGAAAGGCCTCTGGGAACCTAGAAGCTCGATCCATAATAGTTAAAATATACATAAACCCAGTTTTTGTTTTGGGCAAAGGCCCAACCACGTCAATGACCAGCTCCGAAAATGGTTCCCCAATAGCTGGTATTGGATTTAAAGGAGCTTTAGGAATCGGTTGGTTGGGTTTACCCATCACTTGACATATTTCACAGCTTTTCACAAATTTCTTTACCGAGGATTTCATACCAGGCCACCAATAATTCTCTGCCAATTTCTTAAAAGTTTTCCCCACTCCAAAATGACCTGCAAAGGAATCACAATGAGACATATTTAAAATAAATTCATGAAATCTGGAAGGTACTACAATTTGCTCAAGTCTTGAGGTTTGATCCAAATCATCCACAGAAGGACGACTCACCCTATATAATAAACCCCTAATTAAAACAAACTTAGGTCTTGTTAGATCAGACTCATCACCCAATTCAAAGTTGAATTCTTCCTTCTGGGCTTTTACAAAAACATGCCTATCCCAATCAGGTTTCATAAATGGAATATCACAACTACTACTAACATTACAACTATCTTCTACGGACCCGGGTCTCTCTACTTCTACATCCAAATTACATAACCTTAAATCACCTTCAGTGTCATTGCTAATTAAATCACCAGCCCTTGCCGCAGCACGGGTAGTCACAGCTACAGGGTAGGCATGTATCGAGAGAATTGGGAATAATTCATTACCTTTTTCATCCAACATATCATTACCCAGTATACCATCAATATTTGATACAGGAAGTATATCCACAACCGCTAATTCAGTTACCCTGTCGTATCCAGGAAAAACTAACCTGGCCTTCACCAATGGAGCTGATAATACAGTGTTTGGGAAACCACTTAATATCACAAAATTACCAGTAGGTTTAATCAAATCCCTAAGCAACTGCTTCAAAATAAGAGAACGAGCGGACCCAGTATCTCTTAAAAATCTTACCGAGCAAACCTTATCATCATTTACAATTTTACCAGGCCAAATATACTTATTATACTTGAGTCACAAATTTCCATCATCGGGTTTCACAACACCGTCCTTACCACTAACATTATTACCAATCCTATTCTTACAGGCATCATTCGGCTCCGAAACAAAAACAGGAGACTTTACAGGGCCATTTGCAACCAGAGACACAGGACTATACGAATTGTTATTCTGCTGAAGCTATTTCCTTCGAGCGTTACATTGAGCCTGAACGTGACCAACCTTATTGCACCAGTAACAAGTTACATCACGTAAATTCCTATTACCATTGAAATTCCTGTTATTAAAATTTACAAAATTACCCCTATTACCATTATTATTATTTTGGGAATTACTAATCACCCTGGAACCCTGAGACACCAAATTTCTTGAACCCTTATTTCGATTGAAAAATCCAACATTGTTTTGGTTCCTGTTAGAAGATAAATTGCTATTATTATTCCTAAATGATGGATTATTAGAATTCCTGGAAGAAAGTCGATTATTATTACTGTTATCAGGTGACCTGGGATCGGGATTATTATGACTTCGTGCTTGGAAATCCGTAGACTCTGATTTATGGGTTAGCACAAACTCGTCTGCAATTTGGGCTGCACGATCTAAAGTGTCAGCCTTAACCTCTTCTAAATGCACCCTCAATTCTCTCCCGCAGGCTTTCTTAAACTCTTCCAGGAGGATCAATTCTTTCAGAGCACCTACCGAAATTACCTGCCTACTCTTCACCCACTCGTAAAACTGTTCCCTTTTCATTCGAGCAAACTCCACAAAAGATATAGTTGGAGTTTTAACTGAATTTCTAAATTTAAGCCGGTAGGCCTCGGGCACCAAATCATACGCTTTCAAAACTATGGACTTAACCCTATGATAGTCCCTAGCCACCGAATCGTCCAAAGCATTGTATACCTTTATAGCTTTGCCCACCAACCTACACTGGATAAGCAAGGTCCACATGTCAGCGGGCCAAGACAATCGAGACGCTACCCTCTCGAATGCCCTAAAGAATTCTGGGACATTTGCCTCGTCAAAAACCGGCACCAATTTGAGTGCCGCACTCATGTTAAACCTCTCGCTAAACATGGGATTAGGGGAGCTAACCAAGTTATCACTTCCTGTCAACCTTGCCATTTCCAACTTTATCTGAGCCATTTTTAATTCATGCTCCCTTCCCCTCTCAGCCTCTTCAAACTCTACTTTTCTTAATTCGATTCTCTTACTTATCAGTTTGAACTCAAAAGCCTCTTTAGACTCCGCCACAAGAGGTACATTTTCTTCCACAGCCTCATCAGAAACAAAAGGATTATTAGAACGATCATAAGTAGGGTTAACAGGTCCTTAGTACAAAATCCCTGTACGAGGAGGATCTTCGAACAAAGTCAAACCTGCAGCAATGCTCACTTCCTCACCTGAAACTGATGTATTCTCAAATTCACTTTCATTCTCACTCTCATTTACATTTACCAAATTAGCAGCCTCACCAAACTCCTGATCTACCTTTTGCCTAACTAAACTCAAAATTTGTTTACGAGTATCTGTACTCCTGAACGTAATATTCAAGTACCTCGCACAACTAACCAAATGGACTTTGTTTAACACCGACAAATACCTCAGGCAATCTGCCGATCCCAAAAATTCAGCAGGTGAAAACTCAAAATCATCCATATTTACTACGGGGGTCAGGTATCTTACTACAGAAATAAATATTGCCAAATTAGCCTCCCGCTGCGAAAATTACCGGTCAATATACTGACTGTGTCTTTTACCAGAATCTGGCGAGGTCGCCACATATGTTACGGCTCTTTTGCTGAGACCATAACTTCCAGGCTCAATACAGAAAAGACATGGGCTCTGGAGTAGACGTTTTCAGACACAGACAGAAATATCAACCAGGCAACAATGAAAAAACAAAAAAAAAAAACTTAACAATATTTATTACACAAAGAACTGAAATTGAACACAACAAATTTTCCTTAAGGAAATTACTTCCAACAACAGTACAAACAATTTTTAGCACTTAATAAATGAATACTGTTCACGTAATACTCCTAAAGCTAAATACTAATTCCCTAACATAGACTATTACGTAGGTAATCAAAATTTATATTGTAAAGAAAAGCCGGCTATTAATCATCAACCTCTACCTAAAATTATACTAAAGGAAGAAGGAAGGAGAAGATCATAAAACAAGAAATAAAACCTTAAATCTCCTACGTAACTTTATAAAGCTAGACGCAAAGATAGTTATAATAAGTTGGGAAAGCAATGCCTCCAAACAAACTTACAAAAGACAAACAAACGCAACGGATATGAACACTTAAAAAAAGGAATACAAAATAATATAAATTACACCTGAAATAGTTGTAATAACATTTCAGAGCTGTCACGCCCCGAAGAAAGCAGTTACGACGCACGAGGAAAACACGGAGCTATATCTAAGCTCTCACTCCGAAGATGAGGGGCCAATCAAGAGGTGTCCTGCTGTAATCCTCATGAACACACGCACTAGTGTTGTAGCAATTGTCCACAAAATATCCAGGACAAACAATAAACAGCACATTACCTGGTGATATCCACCCTACTGGCCACCTCACGGGTTTGCGAAACCCACAGTGCAGCTGCTGGAGACAAATATGTAGATCCAGGAGACTCCCTGAGCCATGTCAGGAAGCGGAACAAAATAACGAAGATCCACTAATCAGAGGACACCTCTGATATACCAAGGCTATGTTGGTCCTTGGAGAAGTCCAAACAGAAGCCGAAGGAGTGCAAGTTTTAACACTCAAGAATACGGTCACAACGTCTCCAACCAAGCAGTCTGCAGCAATATTGTGGGTCGCTCTACTAACCCGAACTCCCCAAGATACACACCCCTCCTCTGACGACACTTTGGGTCCACGTCACATGCCCAAAAATAAAAATATAAAGAGCGTCAAAAATAGCACTATCACTTAAACACCTGGCGGGGAGGAGGAGAAACAGCACTTCCAAAAACAGCTGAAGGCTAAAAACAAACCCTTCACAAAAAGCTTAAATTTAACCTTAAAACTAAACTTAATTTAAGGAAACTAGTAACTTAATTTAAACTTTATTAATATAAAATGAAAGCAATTTCCTTAAGAGCAAAATATCAAGAAAAAAAAACTACGGTTTTGTAATTGTCGCTCTTCCTTTCAGTTACGCGGTGGATAATGAAGGAAGGATTATCAATGAGGAGGTTATCCACAGACTTATATAAATCGAACATTCACAAATAAAAAGGATCCAATCCCACTAATGATCTTTAACAGCCTAAATCTGAGCCATCTTTAACTGAACGCGCTTGGTACGGTAACACTAAATGGACTGTTGATGAAAGTAGGGACATTAAAACCTCCCATTCTGATGACTAATGTGTAACTTTAATTAGGTTTGCCGTTCTAAATCGGATTGCCATTCATTATGTAGAATACATTTGACAACTTCTATCACTCCTGTCATGGTAACGTATGATAATGGGAATTCTCTGCGGCTCAGAAGCCCTGAAATTGATGAGGCTCGAGCAACTGCGATAAACAACCATGGTCTAATTCGTTCCAAAAAGTTCTGATTGATTTTCCACTACGCTGCTCATTTGGTTTGGACACTGAGAAGCTCCGGAAGCCGTTAAGAAAAACTATAATCTTACATAAAGTTAATAATACGTATCAAAATAAACATGAAAGTTTGAAGTTATAAAACAGTTTATCATACAAATATATTCTGTTGTTGACAAATTATATTATGTTACAATTATGTAGATGCTGTTATGACTTTTATTCTGAAAAAAATTAATTAAAAGGTAATAGCAATTACATAGCTATCTCAGGAGTATATCTTATAAGTATGATTCCTAGTAGGTTTATGTATATATATTATACACACACACACACACACACACACATATATATATATATATATATATATATATATATATATATATATATATATATATATATATATATATAGATAGATAGATAGATAGATAGATAATGTGTGTGTCAGTGACTGTCTGTGTTCAACAATTTTAGCAAAGGTAATAAGGTATACAAATACAGATTGACCTTTGAAATAAACAGCATTACCCTGACACCCCTTCAGCGTTTAACGACCGTGCACGGATGGCCTACAAAAATATATTTCTACAGCTTTAAAGCCACTTCCCAAAAATAGAATGAGTTGCCGGCAGTATTTTCTTAGACTTGAAACACTTAAAGCTCACGTTACATTTTGATTCACACCCGTTCCACAACTGGAGAATGTCAACTTCCTCCTCTCAAATGTTTTTGCTACTCTTAAATGAATAATTTTCGCGGAAATTTCCATGTTATATTCCTCTTTGTTATGGAAGATAAACACTGTTACAATAATCTTTCATTTTCATTTTGCTTCATGACCAAACTCACTCAAAACATATTCGTTTACCTTTTCACTATTCGCTTTCTTTCTTACATCACATATCAACTCCTCTTACCTCACGACTCATACCATTCTTTCCTTCATATATTCAGGAGACATTTTTGGAGAACTATTTCTAATTTTATGTCTTTTTTTTTTCATTACTCCCGTATCAAATGTTACAAAATTTTTATAAAATCTCATAAATAGATTTGAACATCTGTATTGTTGCCCTTGTTCCATAAATTACAATGCTAATCAAGCGATGTTTTTCTTTCGTTTTTTTTTTTTTTTGCATTAATATCATCTTAGAAATTCAACAACAATCTTGAAGAATCTTTGTATCTGGAAATATACTGAAAACATTCACCTCACACCTCTTTCTTTTGTACCTGTAACGCTATAAAACTAAATTAAGCTTTATCATCCAACATGTTCCGGTAAACATCCTTTAATTCCAGGTTGATCCATTTTATAAAGAATTGAAAGTATCATCCCCTTTGATGTTCGCAAGAATGATCGTCTGAAAACAATCGTTGTATAATGATCTAAACAAGTACATTATCTCTTGTCATCTTTGGAGTTCTTCGTGTTCATACCCCGTAGGGGGGCAGTGCCGCCAGTGCACCTCACGTGGTGCACTGTAGGCATTACTTAAAGGTCTTCGCAGCGTCCCTTCGGCCCCTAGCTGCAATCTCTTTCATTCCTTTTACTCTATCTCCGTTCATATTCTCTTTCTTCCATCTGACTTTCCACCCCCTCTAACAATTGTTTCATAGTGCAGCTGCGAAGAGTTTCCTCCTGCTACACCTTTCAAATCTTCTTACTGTCAATTCCCCTTTCAGCCCTGAATGACCTCATACGTCCTAGCGCTTAGCCTTCTATATTCGTGTTCATATTTAAATCGTTTACATTTTTTGGGCTAAATTAAGATTGACGGTTAATAGATGTTATTATACTATGCACATCAGAAAGTCAAATACGACGAAGTAAACACGTATGAATAAAGGTTTGTGTTTTTTTCTCTGGATAGCTCTCTTTGTAACTTAAGTAAATGCCATAGTCCCGGTACACGGGCTTCCACAGTCACGGAAGCGAGTCCAATTGCTTGAGGATGTGCTTTTCCTTCTTAAGCATTTTGCATGTGCTTCCAATAGTGTGACGACCAGTTCAGTTAAAGAGCTCTTTCACGGATGACTGTCAGGAAAATATTTTCATGCGTGCATGTCTTACCTGTTTACGCTCTTTCTAGTTTCATTTGTTAAAATCTATCTTTTCCCTTCTCACTAAACAAGTGTCGTTTTAGTGGGCGTGTTTTGCCCTGCCTAGTGGAAAGCTACACATTGAAAACTTATATTACTTCCACAGTACTGGGGTTGTTTTAGTGGATTTAAATATATTCTTGGTGAATACTCTGTGACTGGTGTGCTCTTTGCTATTGCTAAATTCATTGTTCTCATTTGTTGTACTCATTCCATTCTATATAGTTTTCTATTATAGCGCGCATTGTTAATAATTCTAATTCTACTGAGTGAAAATAATAATAATAATAATAATAATAATAATAATAATAATAATAATAATAATAATAATAATAATAATAATAATAATAATAATATTAATAATAATCGCATGAGTCACTAAAATGGTGAAGAAATCCACAATGATATCAGTTTTAATATCTATTAAAAATATTTACAAAACGAGAGCTTTCGAGAACCTGCTCGATATTACTTCTCAAGGTGAACCGAGCAGGTTCTCGAAAGCTCTCATTCTACTTATATTTTTAATTATATATTTACATTGAAGTTATTTTGTAATTTTTCACCAATAATAATAATAATAATAATAATAATAATAATAATAATAATAATAATAATAATAATAATAATAATAATAATAATATTTAGGGTGGCCATGCTCATGTACGTGATAATGAAGCTCAAAATTGTCATAATACCAGCAAAGTTGGAAATGGTGACAGTGAATCACAAAAATATAAACAGTGAATCTGGAAAATACGTATTCCACCAAATGCATTTTAGCCCAATTCTCAAATTATTTCGTAAGATGACAAGAGTCAAACATTTCTACCGCTGCAGCGTCCAAAGGAAATCTTCGAATAAATATTTACCCTCTAGAAAAGCGAGATACCGAATTCAGAAATTTCTCTTTCATAAGAAAATTAACTTAATGACGTCAAGAATATATATTCGAAAATCAGACTGCTCAAGTCGAGAGAAAAGGCCAAATTGATTTTCAACGTAAGAGAAAAGGAAGAGGTAAGTATTGGCTAAAAGTGTAAAAAAAATATAATGTTTAATTTTCCTGTTTTTTTATTTATCTATTTTTTTTTTTTTTTGTAGATATCGAAACTAACTTATCCTTTGTAATAATAAACTCAGGATCATTTCATCATCGAAAATTATGTCATAAAGGTAATCTACGGCAGAGATGCTATTCTGTAATGAAATTAAATTTCCGAAGAAGAGAGAGAGAGAGAGAGAGAGAGAGAGAGAGAGAGAGAGAGAGAGAGAGAGAGAGAGAGAGAGAGCGCCGACCACCGAATGATTATCGAATTTTAGTTATTAACAGCTTTCAACGGTTTTATGCCTGAATAAACCGGTAGTTTATCGTTTATCCAGGTAACCGCTCAACAACCAAATCCATCCACACAGGTAAGTAGTTCGACCTCGACCCTGCCCGACCTAGCGATCTGACCCAGCTCGACCATTCTAGCACAGAATTCAAACAGTTAACATGGCGTCTTCTCATCCCTCTCACGTTCAATTTGCCGCTGCAAACCCGACGACTAGAAGAATAAACTTGTCAGATTGGTCCGACAATTCCGATTTCGAATAAGGTACGTGTGTTTTTTATTTATGTAATAATATAAGGGGTGTACAGTAGGATTCTCTTGGTTAGGATAGTAAATCGTCGATAACTAGATGTTAGGGGTACAGTTTCCCCCCCTTGTAACTCCTGTGGCTAACATGCGCAGCGCAATATGACCTCTTGCCAGAATGTACGTGCCTACCAGGAATCAGTCAAAAAGCGGATAAGGCGCGCAGCCCCGTTCTGCCCCAGCGAAACTGTGATCAGAATTGTGCAAAAATGACCGCTAACAACCACCGGCTTCAAAGTTTTCATCTGTCCGCCATTTTTGTTGTGTACCGTTCTGCCAGCTCTCTTGTCAGAGCTTACTGCCATCTAGTGGCAGGTTCTGACTAGAAAACTGGCCGAACGCAGGGTTGCCCAGGTAAACCACAGCCGCTCCGAATAAACATATCCTGAAGCATTAATGCTAAAAAAAAACTTTTTAGATTGGTTTACTGACAATTTTGTTCATCGCTTGTTTAGCAGTGTGAATGACAAATTGCAAAATAAAAAAAAAAATTGGACATTGTAAAGAACAGCAACCCCCAGAGTACCTGAGGGTTGTTTATCTTAACAAGCTAATATTTGGGGTGGCTGATGTTAACAAGCTCATTCTGATACTGGCGGTGCATCTGTTTGTTGTCGGCCAAATGGAATGTCCCTTCGCCGTGTTCAGTACTGGGGGGTGGCTGATGTTAAGTTCATTCTGAGGATAGCCAATCTTTACATGGGTACTCTGGGGTTGCGGATCTTTACAACGTCTAAAAAAATTTTAAAAAGTCTGTATGACTAATTCTGGATAGTAGGTGCAAGTGATTTCTACACTGTTTTGGACTGTTTTATGTGTAATTAAACATATCTTGAAGCGTTATTGCTAAAAAAAAATAAAATTTTAGATTAGTTCATCGCTTGCACAGCACTGTGAACGAAAAATTGTAAAAAAATAAAAAAAAGTCTCAAAAGATGCGTACAAAAATACTTGTCACCCACTACAGTATCCCATTCTCTCTAGTGTTAGCGTTAGAGATAACGGGTTATAGTGACATAGGGATAACTTGCTCAAGGTGTCCTGATTGTCTCATAATTCTTGAAAGTCCATTTTTTTTTTCTGAAAACCTACTTTTTTTCAAAATAACAGCCGAAATATTAGGTCCTGGGTTATCTAATCTCAATGAGCGATCAGAAAGAAAAAGCCATTATACTGCAGTGTCCAGGTAAACTGTAAATCTATTCAGGAAATGGTACCTTGAAGATTAAGTGAGGTCAATTGTGCCGAAGTGGGTGGCCCCTCCCCCCCTCCCCCCATTCGCCCAGCCCCCCACTCCTCTTAACACCCTAGTAACTGGGTTTTTCTGAAACACTATATAGTATACACCAAAAAGCCTAGAAATTATATAAGAAATTACGAAATTTCAGGTCATTTATCTGTACACGAACTAAATGCTTGAAAATATTAGGTCTTCACAAATTCCAGCGGAATATTAGGAAATACACAATAATTTTAACATTTTAACTGCATAAGAAATTTTTGAATTTTTAAAGGTGAAAATACTGCACGGCCTTTCAGATTATTTACTAATAGTCTGGCCGTTATAACTCCATTTTTTCCCCTCTGTTCAACGTAAAGGTTTATCATTCTAAACAGAATAAGGTATTCTTTGTAAGAACAGAAGAAAATGACATAGAATAGGTACACGACAGCCAAACTGACCAGTCCAACATATCAAAAAGAGCTTCCGTACTCAATTCTAGCTATAAAAGCAAAAAAAAAAAAAAAAAAAAAAAAAATTAGAAAAATACTAAATAAACCACTTGTTCGAAAGTTATTACCGGTCGTGTGACCTATACTGCGTGCGTATGTGTGTGTGTTTGAGTTTGTGTGTGTTTATGTGCGTTTGTGCATAAAAGCAATATCCAAAGGTATTCTTTGGATACTGGTTGAATATTGCATAAAAGCATGATGAAGTAGAATAGCTTAACAAAACGTTTCCGAAGAAAGCAGAATCACCAAATGTTACTACCATGAAAATGTTAAATAAAACAATAATTATACCTAGAATACTCAGAATTAGACACTGATATCATTCGTTATGTAACGGAAAATGTGAAGTTTAACGCAGCCAAAAGAAAAAAAAATGCTGAGTCGAAGTGACAGCGGCAAGAATAGAGTGAAGACAATAATAAAAAAATATCAAGCTCGAGAATACGAAGAGCAAGAAACAATGAGAAAGGAAAAAGAAAAATCCATTAATAGATCTTCAGAGAGCATTCCAACGGCACTCGACCTCAGGGTCAGGCTTCGAGGAGTCAT
The DNA here is from genome assembly GCA_039081455.1 of Macrobrachium rosenbergii. NCBI lineage: Eukaryota > Metazoa > Arthropoda > Malacostraca > Decapoda > Palaemonidae > Macrobrachium > Macrobrachium rosenbergii. The sequence goes on along the minus strand of JANJGK010002463.1, from coordinate 110,195 downwards.
GAATATACCGTAGACAATAGGCATTACTGATTTCCGATTTTGCAGAACCCTCACTTAGGCTCCTGAAATTTTTGTCATTTGTTTGCTCATTGTTATTTTGTTTTGAGATAAAGATTACTTGAGAGAGAGAGAGAGAGAGAGAGAGAGAGAGAGAGAGAGAGAGAGAGAGAGAGAGAGAGCGAGAGAGAGAGAGAGAGAGAGAATGATGTAACTGACATAAGCTTTTGAAATATGGAGGGAAAACTTCTGCGGCATTATGGAAGAAAATACACTTCATATTTATTTGCAAAAGGGGTTTCACAGGCCTATGTAATAGGATATTTAGGATTCATATGATGTTAAAAGTAAGAAAAAATGTCGATGAAGATGGAATTTACTTTTATATGTGACACATCTAAATCTAATATTGTGATTTTGTAAAATATTTTAGTATCCTTACCACCTCATATTATCACCGATCGAGTAATAATAATAACAATTGAGGTTTGTTTTAATTTGCATAATAATTCTAATTCCATTTATTGACACGATTATTTACCCAGTACACCTCAAAGATGGAATGAATACGAAGTTTTAACCACGTTTAGTCTTGTTTGCTGCAAGATAAAGGTACACATAATCATATTATCATCCAGTAATTTTTTGCTTGATATATTTGATTAGAGAGAGAGAGAGAGAGAGAGAGAGAGAGAGAGAGAGAGAGAGAGAGAGAGAGAGAGAGAGAGAGAGATAATCGTATACAGTAAAAATACGGATACTTGATTTTAACTGCGCTAGTTTTATATGAACTTTTATAAGGATAGTATTCATTTGATAGGGTCAGCACAGTATGTACTGGCGTTGATAAAAAATTTCATTTACAATAAAATAATTTCATATTAGATTCATTTTAAAACAGATGTAGGAAGTTATTTGTATTTTGATATTTAAATACGTACTGGTTGAATCTTTAAAGTTTTTAAAAAACTTATAACATTTGTATTGATTTTTATTTCAGTTTCAAGAATATTTATGTTTATATTCATGCCGTTTACCGAGAGAGAGAGAGAGAGAGAGAGAGAGAGAGAGAGAGAGAGAGAGAGAGAGAGAGAGAGAGAGAGAGACAGATTGGACACCTATATATTCATACTTTAATTGCTGATTCATACGCTAAACCCTTAAGAAGAAAGCATCTACAATATCAGCCGCTTCTTGCGCTTACACAAAGGCTCATCAGCAGTACACTGAACCTCTAAACGCACACTACGATATTTACCTCTTTGCATCCCCTCCCAAAATTACTGGATATTGAATTCTATTCTCTCTCACTTCCTCTTCTTTAAACACCTCCTATTTTCATCCTTTCACTCCTTTTAAGGCTCATAACAATTCCTTATGGAACACACTCGTCTTGATTGAATTTTACAGTCATGTTTTCAATCCTTCCATTCTATCATAACTTTTGTGTATCTTCATCTTTTCTTCAACCGTAAAATGACCTGATTTTTGTACAACCCACTCGCTAAAATAATATTTGACCTATTACATGACACAATATCTTGGGTTTATGAAGTTTTCTATCTACATATTAGTTTTCACCAGGTTCTGCTACTTCTCAAAAGAAAAAAAAAAAAAAAAGAAAAAAGACGAAAACCACTGAGGCTAGTTGGTCCCCTTACTCGGCCTTAAGAGGCATCTCTTGGGCTTCAATGCTATAAAGGAAAGTCATTATTATTACACACATTACCTTCTTAGGCCTTTCCTCTCGCTTTCTAAGTGTTGCAATAACTTCTCTCGGGTTTTAACACGTAACAGCTCATTCGCTTGACATTTTTAATTCTAGCTTGTTTTAGTTTGTATTATTTTGGAAAATTTGTAACTTAGCGTAACAACGTGCAGGAAATAAGCGAATAACAATAAAGCTGAAAGAAAGAGGAGGTGAAAAATCTCTCGAAGGTAATATCGTAAGGTTTCGTCTGTAAAATTTCAGTGAAAACTTCCCCTTCTTCTTCACTTGTTTTTTCTGTTTCCCATTACGTTATAACGAATCTCTAATCGTGGAAGAAAATATCAATAAGAACAATTTGCTTTTTACGAATATTTTCTCTCTTATAGCTATTATTTACCATTACTATCCTCCCGTGCATTCATTTCCAAAAAAATTATGTGTAAAATTTATTCATAGCACATTCCTCAATCAGATTAATAAATGGAGCATATGATCAGTGTCTTTCAATAATTTTATTATTCATCACTCGGCTCTTAACCAACAGGTGAAGCATGTACGTAAATGTAAAGAGGAGGGAGGATGAGAACGGTCGCTAGTCACAGAAAGGACGAACAATGAATCTGACTATATTTACATTTTTCGATACATCAGTTGAATATCTAGTTAATTAGCAAATTAATATCCAAATGACTGAATTAAAGTAGCCTTCGAGTTATGCTTCTGTCGCTTAAATTCTTATATTCCAAAATTTATCTCTTCTCCTATTTATTTAAACATCAGGTGACATTTTTTTATGGTTAAGTACATCCGGAAAGATAAATTCCATATAGTATAGTAAAGATATGAACAATTTTCTCCTTAGTTATTCCCTCGTGGAGGAAATATTTTCTTATATCATGTTCTTCCATATTACAACCTTAACATGATCTATTTCAGTGTCATATTCTTCACTTTAAGTCTCAAGATTATTATCAGGGAAATTATCTATCCTTGTCGGTGATATCATATCACCTTTAGCCCAGTCAATCTACATTTGTCCTTTACTCTCACTTTCCGACCTTTACGTGTGAAGTCTGGAATATCAGCCAGATTAGCCTTATTCCAGTTAGGCACGTTCAACATGCAATCTTGAAGATGATAGGCACGGGGGTAGGAAACTGAAGCCAGTTGCATTATATGTTGAGAAAGTTTGGCATAAATCCAATCACTCAAAAGGTCAATACGTAGTTAGTTTCTGAACGTCACTATAATCTGGTTTGCCATCAAAGCTATATATCTTATATATAAAAGTGAATGTTTGTAGGCTATGTGAGTGCCCTATAGAAATCCGAACCGCTTGACTGATCTAGACAGAATTTGGCACGTGGCCATCATCTGACCCAATTTTGATAATAGGGTAGTTTTCAAACCCGTACCCCGGCCCTCTTCCCCTTTCTCCAACCCCCTTCCCCCTTCCATTTGTAACGTATGTGGTAAATAAACTCTACAGGTTGATCATACCTCATTTAATGTACTCGAGACCACAGAAATATACTATTGTAATAAATGTTTTTCAGTCGCCACAGTATACCTAGATAAAAGGGACAGGCAACACAGTAATATCTGGATAAAAGGGACAGTCGCCACAGTAATATCTGGATAAAAGGGACAGACAGCACAGTAATATCTGGATAAAAGGGACAGTCACCACAGTAGTATCTGGATAAAAGGGACAGTCGCCACAGTAATATCTGGATAAAAGGGACAGACAGCACAGCAATATCTGGATAAAAGGGACAGTCGCCACAGTAATATCTAGATAAAAGGGACAGACAGCACAGTAATATCTGGATAAAAGGGACAGTCACCACAGTAATATCTGGATAAAAGGGACAGTCACCACAGTAATATCTGGATAAAAGGGACAGTCACCACAGTAATACATAGATAAAAGGAACACACAGCACAGGAATACCTGGTTTAAGGTGACAGACAGCACAGTCATACCTGGATAAAAGGGACAGTCACCACAGTAATACCTGGATTAAGGGGACAGAAGCACAGTAATAAATGGATAAAACGACAGTCACCACAGTAATGTCTGAATAAAAGGGACAGTCTCCACAGTACTACCTGGATAACAGGGACAGAGAGTATAGTAATACCTGGTTAAAGGGGACAGACAGCACAATAATACCTGGTTAAAGGGGACACAGTAATACCTGGTTAAAGGGACAGACAGCATAGGAATACCTGGATAAAAGGGACAGTTACCACAGTAATACCTGGATTAAGGGGACAGAAGCACAGTAATAAATGGATAAAGGGACAGTCGCCACAGTAATGTCTGAATAAAAGGGACAGTCACCACAGTAATACCTGGATAACAGGGACAGAGAGTATGGTAATACCTGGTTAAAGGGGACAGACAGCACAATAATACCTGGTTAAAGGGGACACAGTAATACCTGGTTAAAAGGGACAGACAGCATAGGAATACCTGGATAAAGGGAGAGTCACCACAGTAATGCCTGGGTAAAAGGGACAGAAAGCACAGTAATACCTAGTTAAAGGTGACAAAAAGTACAGTAATACCTAGTTAAAGGTGACAAAAAGTACAGTAATACCTAGTTAAAGGTGACAAAAAGTACAGTAATACCTAGTTAAATGTGTCAGACAACACAGTAATACCTGGATAAACGGAACAGTCACCACAGAAATACCTGGATAACAGGAACTGGCAATACAGTACTACCTGGATAAAATGGACAGCCACCACAGTAATACCTCGATAAAGGGGACAGTCACCAATGTAATACCTGGATAAAAGGGACAGTCACCACAGAAATACCTAGGTGAAAGGGACAGTCACCACAGTAATAACTAGATAAAAGGGTCAATCACCACAGTAATACCTGGATGAAAGCGACAGTCACCACAGCAATACCTGGATAATGGGAACTGACAATACAGTAATATCTGGATAAAACAGACAGCCACCACAGTAATACCTCGATAAAGGGGACAGTCACAACAGTAATACCTGGATAAAAGGGACAGTCATCACAGTAATACCTCGATAAAGGGGACAGTCACCACAGTAATACCTGAATAAAAGGGACAGTCACCTGGATACAAGGGACAGTCGCCACAGTAATTTCTGGATAAAAGGTACAGTCATCACAGCAATACCTGCATAAAAGGACAGACAGCACAGTCATACATGGATAAAAGGGACAGTCACCACAGTAATACCTGTCAGTTCACCCATGATTGTTCAAAGGGTGAATATTCACATGAAAAAAGTAGAACTGTCAGTCAGACTGTCATCAAAAACCCCTCCCCCTCTCCCTTCGGCCTTCCCTACACCTTCCTCCTCCCCCTTCCCTCTACCCTTCCCCTCCCCATCCCCTTTCCCTTTTTCCTCCCCCGACACATAGACTGTCATTCAGAGTTTTCCCGGCAGCACCGGGTTGGTCAGCTAGTCTTATTATAAAAGTGAATGTTTGTATGTTTGTAAGTTTGTGTGCTACAGAAATCCAAACTGCCTGACAAACGCTCTAAACAAAATTTGGCACGTGGCCATCATTTGACCCAACTTAGATAATAGGGTAGGTTTCAAACCCGTACCCACGTGACAGACAGACAAGAACAGACATAACAAGAGATGCAAAGATATCTGTTTTCTGTAGTAACCGAAGCTGAGATGAGAGAAAATGTTCCAGTCACGGTTTCCACAACACATGTAAATATTGCATGTCAACCACAACATTATTTATCTCCCTGACAATAGTTCAACAATTTTTTTTGTAGTATATGCGAACATCGTAGTGTACTGAAACTATATGTACCGTACTGTTACTGTATTCTTATCACCACCATGTTCTCAAACATTAATGTAGTTTCTGATAATTTATTATTACAATCAAACAGAAAATACTTACGCCAAAAATGTTTTTTTGATGCCAATACTTATTTCTAACAAAAATGGCAGTTCAATAAAACCAAAGTTTAAATTAAATAAATAAAAATAAATAGATATATCTTCTGTGGGCTAATCCATGGGTCAACGTTATTTACGAATAGATGTAGAACATGCAATTAATGTGAATATTACTGTCTGATGTATGGGTCTCGGAAATATAAGTAAATAAAAATATATAAATAAATATATAAATACATAAATAAATAAATAAATAAATGCATAAATATATATTCTGTGGAATAATCCATGGGGCCAGCAACCGTCTTGAATTCATTGCTTTAAATAACCATGTTAACCAAAACCACAACACGTGTTACTTCCTTTCTAAGGTAAATGATCAGCTGCCATTAAGTTTTCCCAGACAACGCCGGGTTGGTCAGCTAGTGTGTGTGTGTGTGTGTGTGTGTGTGTGTGTGTGTGTGTATGTATATATATATATATATATATATATATATATATATATATATATATATATATATATATATATATATATATATATATATATATATATATATATATATATATATGCGTGTGTGTGCACGTGTGTATTTTTAAGGAATAATGTATTATATGTATGTATGCACGTATGAATTTATCAGTGACTGCATCTACATCAACATAGAACGGGAAACCAGGTTTAACTTTTATGTATTAATTTAGGAACATGGATAAACTTTAAAAGACTCAAGACTAATTTCATGTATGATTAAACTTGAATGGGCAACAAAAATCTCATTTATAACTTTATAATCTAAAAGACATGTTTAAGCTATAAAATAGGGACTGGGGAGATCTGCTCATGCAATACAGATGACAGCCCCTTGCTTTTATGACCTCTTCGCTAGAAGGTCATTAACCTAAGACTTCTCGTTTTGAAAGCTTGCACGAAGCCATATAGATAAGAGCATAATAAAATCCAGCCTTCAAGACATCCAAAATGGTATTTCTTTTTAAAGTGGAAATATTTTGATTATGAGTAAAGTAAATCAATGAAAAGCACCGAGGTACATTATAATTTATATCACGAAATGTCTGTCTTTCGAGGAATATTCAAAGAAGTATACATTCAGTCGTGCCAAGTGTTAAGATAATGGAAGGATATATGCAAGGCATCCTTCTTCTGCGCATGCTGACGTACCATTTCTACCTCATACATCCCAGTAACTGAATTTGAAGCTCCCTTGGCTGATATTCATAAAGTGTTTTCACTCTTTGACAAGTAATTCAACATTGCAGCTACAAAAGGCTCCTTCACGCTCGAGTGAGACAGAGAGACAAATATAAAAAGAAGCGAGACTGTGACGATCTAAATGCTACCATAAGAAAAGGAAACAAGTAAAAAATGTGTCGAAGTTTCTTCGGAGCAATCGAGTTGTCTCTACAGCGTATAATCAAGGACACCGAGAGCAGACGTATAATCAAGGACACCGAGAGCAGACCTATCTTTCGGTGGTCTCGGTATAATGCTGTATGAACCGCGGCCCACGAATCTTTAACCACCGGCCGGTGGTGGCCTGTCCTATGTCGTTGCCAGACGCACGATTATGGATAACTTTAACCTTAAATAAAATAAAAACTACCAGGGCTAGAGGGTTGCAATTTGGTAAGTTTGACGATTGGAGGGTGGATGATTAACAAACCGATTTGCAGCCCTCTAGCCTCCGCAGCTTTCAAGATATGAGGGCGGACAGATAAAGTGCGGACGGACAGAAAAATCCATCTCAATAGTTTTCTTTTACAGAGAACTAAAAAATAAAACGGCCTTTGTATAAGACCGACTCATCTCTCACCAAATGCAGGGGAATGTTTCTTTTTATCAGCCAGAGAAAGAAAAGATGGAAAGGGAAAAGGGAAATCGATCTTGAATAAACGTTAAAATCGGGAGAACGAGGCCGTGAAAGCTCAAAGCGTTTCCGCAGCTCTTGTAAGAGTGCGTGATCTTTATTCAGAAATGGAGCTGTGTCTCAAAACGATGTGTCTTCATAGTTCACAGTAAGTTACAAGCCGCACAAGGAGTCGAGTATATACTCGATTTAATTAATTACTGAAAATAATGACGAAGCCTTTTTAAAGAATCTATTAGTAAAATTAATAACTTTAGGATTGCAGCACCATAACTTAACCATACATGTAACTAAAACATCAAATATCTAAGTAACTAAAACATCAAATATCTAAGTAAATGGTTTAGAGAATCGTTCCTTGACACTAAAGGCACGTACCGCACTGAGATTCGAACCATCAAAGTTTCTGCACACATAGGGAAGTGATGTTCTCTCTCTCTCTCTCTCTCTCTCTCTCTCTCTCTGTGTGTGTGTGTGTGTGTGTGTGTGTAGTATCCCTTGACTAATTCCCTCAAGGCGGAAATTCAGTTTCCTCTAATTAAAGCGGAAAGAAGCTTCGCAAAATATAAAGGCAATTTTTGTCCAATTCCCGCCCTTCAGATACGGGAGGAAAGAACTTTATAATGCTCATTTCACCAGTCCGAAAACTCGATTATGTAAAGAAGAGATAGTTAAATAACCTTTTTCATTAAGAATTCCTTCACGGAGAGATGTTTGTTTTTCTGCGCGAAAGATCATGCCTTGGGGTGGGGATGCAACATGAGTTTCTTTGCTTCCTGTGCTTCGGAAATTGGAAAAATCAGAGAAACCAGAGATACTGTCGGGTCTAATGTGAAATTACGGTCTTCGATACTTTATGCCTACTTTATCTTACTGCTAATTATTATTGAAACAAGTATTTTCACAAACAATCTAATCCATAGCGTGAAATATTTATGAAGATGCAAACTATAACCTAATACAGTATCACAGTTACATCAAAGTCTTATACAGTATTATCATAAAGGTCATTAATTTTACTACTACTACTACTACTATTACTATTACTACTACTACTATTGCTGCTCTACCACTATTACTACTTCTACCACTACTACTGCTTATAATTGTAACCGTACCTACAACAAACACCACCTTGAAATGAAAAGTATGAAAGTGCACGCTCCACATAATTTCCCTTATGTTTAAAACTTTCGCACTTTCCGAATGCCGCTATTTTATAAATATCTAAGAACAATCATATATTTTCATTTTACAACTTGCCTACGCATTGAAAACATAATGAAGTGGATAAGAAAAAAGGAATAAATTTAAGCTATTTATGAAAGTCATGTACATTTAAATATGACATTTAAGAACCTATTAATAATTTGAGGCTCAAGTTTTAAGTGGAAATAAAGTATTGCTAAATATTACCAAAATACCTTATATTTCTGTATTGCAAAGATAAAGAGTGAGTATGATTTGATGAAATTAATGATTACCAAACTAATGGAAATTCTCCAAGTCAATTTAAAACCTCAATTTTTACGACAGTGATTTCTCAACTTCTCGATTTCCTCATACCTTCTGGAAGCTCTTTCTACTGAAAGTCTTAAATCCCGAGTGGGAACTCACTGAAGAAACTCTCCCTTCTTGAACTGGATTCGAGCATATTTTATATGAGCGTTTGATTAACTGCTATCACAGTCCCTTGCCCAGACCTTGCTCTTTGATGATTCGCAGTAGACCTACTTACGGAATGAATCTGCTATTTCCAGGTCAGTCTGCTTTTATACTACTGGAATAAACGTATCATATTTGTATCTCTCCACTGCGAAATTATTCATTTGTCAAGATAATTTTCATGAAAGTGACGCAAAATGAAACTGTTACGTAAACCTTGTTTGTCTTAGGCCTTTATCGTTATTTTCATTAGACCGAGGACAAAATATATGCTGCTGGACTGCATCTTCCGGGATTTTTCTTGCCTCAGTGAAACTTAACAAATGCTTTATACCGGATGGGATTTTTTTTCTAATATTTCTAAAGAATCAAGATCTCCTGTCTCCCTTTTATTCCTAAGAGTATCTCTCCTTATTAATTTTTTCCATGGTTTCTGCTCCTTCTTTAGAAGAATGATCGCCCGCCTACCTCCTGCCCTGTCCATATTTATGTTAATGATCCAAATTCCTAAGTATTTTCTGCCGAAGCCCCGTGGTTATGCACTGTTGCTCACAATTAGTTTCGAATTTTCTGTGCTCTCATCGAGGTTAATTTCGGCAGCGTATTTAAATGAAAATGTAAAATATAGTAGAATTAAACTTCCATGGGTCATAATTTCTGCCTACTTGATTTCCGATCTTGTTCCGTTGTCATTCTCTCTAATAAAGATTACGAAACCAATTCTCAATATTTGCTATTTATTTCTGAGAGAGAAAACCTTAAGTGTCTTGTGAATGTTTTATATTCACCGTTAAATCCACACCAAAGCAAAAGAAAACACCTTTGAACAGAATATGGCTTTCTTGGGAGAACTCTTTATCATTTCTTTCCTTTCAAAGGGGATGAATCAAAGGCAATTTATCCAGGCACTGACGACACAACCTCTTCTACTATAGAGTTCTATCCCTTCCGTATGGAGACCCGATTTCTTTGCCTGGGTCTGTTTTCTTTGGTCTAGCAAAGAAAATCTTGTTTATCTGGAGCAAGTGTACATAAAGTAAGATAATTACGTCAGACAGAAGGCGATTCTGCGGTCCATTCAATATAAGAGCTTCTGCAGCCCTCTCTCTCTCTCTCTCTCTCTCTCTCTCTCTCTCTCTCTCTCTCTCTCTCTCTCTCTCTGCTATCAGTATCTCTCTTAGTTTTTGCTTACGTCTCTCTCATCTTCTTTTATAGTTACCATATTTGCATGAGCATGAGACAAATAATCAGTCCGTAGAATTTTTTTCCTCTTAAAAAAGATATTTTACAAAATGAATCACGAAAATACTTTTTTCTGATATCTACTACAACATTTATAAAACGTTTCCACGTGTAATTAATGGGTATTACAGCGATATATTCACTGCTATCAACATTTTCTCAAGCCTTGCTAGAAAAATGGGTATTCCAATCAGGCTTTTCGATAGAAAAAGTTGAGGGGGAAGAATGTCTTGCATTTGCAAAAATATATAAGAGAATTTAGGTACCAAGATATTTGGCATATTAATAAACGACCATCGAAATGTCAGCGGCAATCATCCAAACGAATATTAAAGGACGTCTCCACTTCTGACCACGTACATACTCAAGAACTACGGAAGAAATATAAACGAAAACTCGGAGCAACTGAAACGTATTCCTATAGAATTCAACAATTGGCAATTTTCATCGAAGATGAAAGCCAACAAATAAACAGAGTAACTGAGTTTTTATTTATTAATTTTTCTCCACAAGAAAATTCTTGAGAATATCAGCAATTTGCTGTAATTTCCACAGTACAACAAAAAATAGTTTTTAAGGGAGTTTTCATCCTGCATACATTTCCTAAAGTGACTATGTACCATTCGTTTAATTATGACCATTCCTAAGCAATTAAAGATTATCAATATTTTCCTGATTTCATCTACACGCAGGAACGGAAGCACTCATGCGAGGCTACAAAAAACATCACAAGAATTTATACGATTCTGTTAACAAAATTTTACCAAGGCCTTTCAAAAATAAAAAAAACACTGGGAGAACTCTTTCGTTTGCTATCCACTAAAAGACTGGCTTTCAGGCAGCCACCTTTCCCTAACCTTCTGCCAAATCATCTTGAAGACAGAGGTCCGACCTTCCCTTTCCAATCCAAGAAAGGGTGCCAGAATGTTCTGCGTCCCGTACAAAGAAGAGATGAGCAGTTGGCAAAGGAAAAAATTGTGGATTGGGGAGGGACTGGCAAGAAATAAGATCAAACAGTGAATGATGGATTGAGAAAAATGTTAATTAATATGAGTGAAATGAATGACGAAAGAAATGTGAATAAAAAATCCATTTCGCAACTCTTATTCAATAAAGTGGAAAAGGGCTCCAAAATACTTAAACATTAGGAACACTGTTCATTTGTCATTAGCCTTGTTAGAGTATTATTTCTTTAGGTTAAGGTTTAACAGATTCTACGGACAATGGTATCCACTTAAATAATAATGGTAGAAAAATATTAGAATCTAAACCTCCGACTCTACATAGAAAACTATGTCATCCCGTGAGGTAAGAAGATATTCCTTTAAAATAAAGTACTTTGGCATAAAATAAAATTAATGAAGAGCTAAGTCGGGAGCTTCAAAGTTTCATGGCAGAGTTATAGAAGTGTTTTACTTTGTGCTTAATGAATCTTCGCTAAAAAAAAAAAAAAACTTTGCCTAGCATATAAATTAAAGAACTTTTTAAGATTTGAAGAATTGGGTGGGTTGCTGATTTTGTGAGAAAAGTCGGGTACTGTTTTGGGCTAAGATTTTGTTGTATGTCTCAGGAATTTTATTTTCAAATATTTTCTTCCTAACCTCCGAGTGATAAAAAATATATATGTAAATTGCTTTCCCCCCTCCGCCCCCCCCCCTTTTTTTTTGAGGACTGAAAAAGCATCTCTTTGGATGTGGCGGGTTATCATCATGAATTAAGCTTGCCAAACTTCTGCTGTGCTTCAGCATCTTTTAACATACCATATTATTCATCACCCACCGCGATATAGGCCTATGCTAGCCTCGCATCTTTTATTACCTATTGTTCTTTACGACATTGGCTATGGGGCATATCTTTTTAATAAAATATCTTTAAACAGGAATTAGAAAACTTCGACGACAAACTAATTCTTCAAAAGAAAATTATAAACATCTTCCAGAATGTAAAGCAAACTTTCTGGTATTTATCAAACAAGTTGCATAAACCATCTATCAGGTAATTGCGTTCTCTAAACACCCTGTTGGCGTCGTATAAGATATTCAGTAGGTGTAGAAAATATTATTGTACAACAATTTGTTTCTTACCTCCTTGTGAATGTGTTAATTTTATCGAAGGGTGTCTTCGTGGTCTCCACAATTCGTCTTAAATTCCTTTCTAATATCTTCGTAACGACAACGGAGTCACATTTCTTCCCCGTGGCTTATTGGATATCTTCCTCAGAATCGACAACACGCCTTGCAGTTATGTCTGAAATTAAAATGGCACCTACATAAGTTTGAACTCGCTCACTGGAAAAATAATAGAACATTTGATTACCCACCCCTTCAGTTCTGCTCCACTTGCTGTATTTCTGAGCTGGAATTAACGCTGAATGTAACCGCCGCTTGGTTTCTGGGCGGAGAGTTTTTATAGCCTGGGGTCAAAGACAAGGAAATGGAATTTCTCAGCAGCTATCCGCTGAGAGTAGAATATTTAAATGATGATTTCAGGAGACGCCTAGCATTATTGATGAATGGCGTGGTTAGGATTAACATGTCCCCGGTAAACCGAAACATCCCGGACAAACCTAAATCCACCCCCACTAAACCTAAACACCCCCTAAATCGAAACACACACCCCCATTAAACCTAAACACACCCCCCACTAAACCTAAACACATCACCCAACTAAACATAAACACACCCCCACTAAACCAGAATACACCCCCAGTAAACCTAACCACACTGTCCACCAAACCTAAACACACGCCCCGACAAACATTAACACACACCATGCACTGAACTTAACTGCACCCCCACTAAACCCAAACACATCCCAAACTAAACCTAAACACACCCCCACTATACCTAAACATCACCCTGAATTGAAACACGCCCCCACTAAACCTAAACACACCGCCAAGTAAACCAAAACACACCCCAACTAAACCTAAACACATCCACCATTAAACCTCAGCACCCCTCCCACCAAACCTAAGCACATCCTCCACTATACATAAACACCCATCCCATTAAACCTAAATGCACCCTCTACTAAACCTAAACACACCCCCACTAAACCTAAACAAACACCACCCACAAAACCTAAACACACCTCTCACTAAACCTAAATGCACCCCCACTGTACCTAAACTTTCCCCAACTAAACCTAAACACACACCCCCACTAAACCTCAATGCACCCATCGCTAAACCTAAATGAACCCCCCATTAAACCTAAACACATGCCCACTACTAAAGCTAAACACACACCCCACTAAATCTAAACACCCCCACTAAACCTCCATGCACCCCTCACTAAACCTAAATGAACCCTCACTAAACCTAAACACATGCCCACTACTAAAGCTAAACACACACCCCACTAAATCTAAACACACCACCACTAAACCTAAACACCCACTATATCAAAACACACCCCCCACTAAACCAAAACACACCCCCACTAAACCCAAACACATTCCCACTAAACCTACACACACCCCTTACTAAACCTAAATGCACCCTTACTAAACCTAAACACACACCATCCACTAAATCTAAATAACTCTCCCACCAAACTTAAACACACCGCCACTAAACCTTAATACACTCTCACTAAATCTATACACACCCCCACTAAACCTAAACACACACCCTCCTAAACCTGAACATATCGCCACTAAACCCAAACGCACACCACCACTAAACCTAAACACATCCCCACTAAACCTAAACACACACCACCACTAAACCTAGACACGCCCCTCTAAACCTAAACACAAACCTTGATACAGAATTAATCTTCACAGGAAAGAAAAGCATTTTCAATATGTTTTGCTGGTCTCGAGTAGATGAAATGAAGTATGATTAACGCGTAGAGTTTATTTACCATATAAGTTACGATGGGAAAGGGGAGGGGGGATGGGGGTACGGGTTTGAAACCTACCCTATTATCTAAGTTGGGTCAAATGTTGGCCACGTGCCAAATTTCGTCTAGATCGGTCAAGCAGTTCGGATTTATATAGCGCATAAACATACAAACATTCATTTATATAAATTTATATATATATATATATATATATATATATATATATATATATATATATATATATATATATATATATATATATAAAGAATCAAAGAATATTGAGTAAAAAGGGGATGGTGTAAAGAAATAAAAGGAGAAATTCGAATCTTGAGTGCAAATGTTGTAACAATGATGAAATAACGGTAGTTAAATGCCACGTGGCCTAAAGCAGAATTATAAGCCATTTACTTGACTGTGTAAACAGAATAATTTTTGATTAATTTTTTTTCAGCACTTCATCAATGAAATGCGGGAGAAAATATTACATCCGACATATTTCAAACCCTTTTATCATGACTTAGGTTTTCCTGGTCTTTACTCAATATACATACTATATAAGTAAGGACCGCTTATGCCCTTCTTTCGCTATAATGTGGTTCGGATTCCACAATAAGCTGTAGGTCCCGTTGCTAAGTAACCAATTGGTTCTTAGCCACGTAAAATAAGTGTAATCCTTCGGGCCAGCCCTAGGAGAGCTGTTAATCAGCTCAGTGGTCTGGTAAAACTAAGCTATACTTACTTATGCCCTTCTTTCCTTCTTTCTGATCTTATTCGAAAATTAATAATAAATTGGCGGGTTAACTTTTCCTAATGCTAATGCTCCTTCGCTGAACAGATCATTTTGCTTTTATCAGTTACCCTTAAAAATTTATTTTCCTTGTTACTGAACCACAATCTTGATTGTTTTTATATATAACTTTAACGGTTCATTGAAAGATATTCGGTTTCGTAACAGCAAGATATTTTTCGTATATGCAAGAAAGCTCTCGTTTGATGTCATGATTTTTCAAGAATCAATGCAACCATCCTTTCCTTCTCGTCTCAGTGTTAGACTTTCATCAAATCAATGTAATTCTGCTTGTCACCTATTCAGATCTTCGTTTAGCTCATTACCTCAAACAACTGATCACTTCGTTTGTTGCAGTTAATGATGCGACTTCAGTAGCATTTGTAATTAACGCCTGTATGTGTGTGTGTGTGTGTGTGTGTGTGTGTGTGTGTGTGTGTGTGTGTGTGTGTGTGTGTGTGTGTGTGTACCTTTCATTTATTTCACTATCTTCTGTCGACTGAGACAACTATTGTGTACTCATATCCTGGATCGAGATCAATACATTCATTAATCATGATGAAATTAGAAACGGGAATTTCATTTCTAATCAGCTAAGTCGCTGCATTCTCTCTCATTCTATCTCGGGTGTTGAAAGATAATGCATTATGAAATAGTTCTTTGATAATTATGATGAACAAATTTAGTAGTCGTGTCCTATTTTACTGCTCTTGGAATGTAGGCAAGTCTACGCCAGCATGGATTTCATACGTAAATTTTAATTAACGTTTTTTACCTCACCTTTCCTCGAAGCTGCGTCATCTCTTAAGTGTTTCTTTCTTTCTCTCTCTGCGTTTGCTATAACAAGGCATTTCATATATGGGGTATACGTTTCTACGTTTCAATCCGTCTGTCTCCGAACAAGTGCCATTCATTGACAACTGGTCATGGCAACACAGTGGGATGTACTACTCACAGGCCATACAGCGTCATTAACAGTACTATAGTGTAGAGAGAGAGAGAAAGAGAGAGAGAGAGAGGGAGAAACGCCAAGTCAAGATATTGGTTTTTTTCCTTCTCGTTTACTTGTTATACGACTGTGTTATCTTTTACAAGTAAGTTAATCGTTACTGTGCAATATATTGCGAAATATTATTGTTCTAAGGTGTTGTAGCTTAAGTAAAGAAATTTGCATTGTTTCTGTATATATACATCAAATATTAGAAAGCGTCTTGCATATACAACAACGAGGCTTTGGGGCGATACTTAGAGAAAATTGTTAAAGGAGAACTGCCATAAGAAAGTAATTTTCACTAATTTGGAGGAATACTGTAATTCAAAAAAGGACAAAACAATGAAATAGCTGCCTAATCAATAGATAGCCTATAAGCCAAGAGGGTAATACTTTAACTGCGCGGCCTGATTCCCGCCAGTTGCCGACCGGGAGCGGTAAAAGGCCTCTTGTTGGGGGGTGGGGGGGGGGGGTGGATGGATGTATGATATTTAGGGCAAAAGCCCAGGCACTGGGGCCAAGAAGGCCATTCAGCGCCGTGGGGGGGGGGGGGTTGTTCCGAAGGGGCGCGGCCCCCGCCAGGTCAGGGCACGTCGCCATAAGTTAGGTTAGGTAGGTAAGATCTGGTTAGGTCAGGAACTAGCTTTATAGGAAAGCTTATGTCTATTTATGTATGGGGAACCTGTCCCGGTCGGCGACTGGTGGGAATCAGGCCGCGCAACTAAAAGTTTTACCGCCAAGATTCTTTTCCTTGTTGTCACCATCCTAATTGCCTATTTTAACTTAGCATGGTGATTACATAACTTTTACTATATAGAAATTATTTTCATTCATTCGAAATATTATATTGCAATAAGGTTTGATATAACATCTCACCAAATGAGTAGTATGAGGGCATAAGCCTAGCCTAAGCTACTAAACTACAGTTTCTTCCTATCACCAATCTACGATACACATGGTTCGATTAGAACAAACAATAAGCCAAGATTTGTTAACTAAAAAATACGACTATTTCTTCACTTCGAATAGAGAAACTGAAATGGTTTTCACCGGTTTGGTTAAGTCGTCCTGACGTAACCAAACATATTGAAAAGACGAGACGTTGACACAAGGAGTAACCTACCTACTCACGACTATGCAGGATCGTTTTTGCTGTACAGGATTTGGCAATGTCAAAACTGAAGTCACCATTGCATTTATGTGCCACATTAATGTACTGAAAATATAAATGTTGACAGAGAAAGCCTATCTACAGCTAAGACATTCATCTGCCTATAGTCGGTTCATTTCTTATGTCCACTCACGGATAACACGTGATTGGCTGTCAATCAACGTTTGCCATATCGTTGGCTTACGGTGACAAATATCAAGCAATTTCTCCAATAATGTATTTGAACGTTTATATAAACAAAAAACCCTCATCGCTTCTGATATGGATCATAGATTCGTCGATTTGTACTTATAATATATCAACACAAGCACACAAAAGACGATATTGTATCAAACAATCTACTCAGATCAAATACAAACGAACGACAAGCTTTCAATGATTACGATTATCTCATTAGTGTAACCCACGCCACACACAGACATATACTCAAAAACCGTTCAGTCACAAGGTTTCCTTATCATTCCAACTTTATTCTATGCAGTTTCATTGCATGTATATAAAAACAACTTTATTATGACACCAAAGTAATATCTACATCTGTGAACTGAAAACTAACCTGTAATACCGTTTACCGCTAAAACATAAAGCATGAATCAATGATGCTAGGCCTATACTACAAATTTGCCAGATATCTTATTTTACTGGCCTTCTATTAAGCACACATTTATTCCATTTCAGTCAAAATTACTATTTTGTTGTAACCTTTATTTATTCATTCTATCTAATTATCGTTCTAATGCCAACAATGTAAAAAAAAAAAAAATGTACGCCTAGGCTAGCCTCTTGTGCCATACGTATGTCATCAACGCAAGGATGAAGGGAACTAAATGGAATTTTAAACTTTTGCTGGCTAAGTTTTTGAGCTAAATAGTTCTGAATGTGCCAAAACACTGCGCTATTATCGTTATTTACATGCTTAGAACAAATGATATAAATATGCAGGTATTCCGGAAAGAAAACCACAATATCATTGCTATCATGCCATGTTTTAACTGAAATTTCCCGCCTTTACCCAAGACACCAGTGGTTGTTCCAGTCACCTCCGCCACGCCCTAAGCAGCCTCATACACAACAATATATAAGCTTTCAGGTGTACAGTATTACTGAAGAAACATTTGGCATCTCTGTCATAGTAAGGCCACGGCACCGGAAACATCGATTTCAGCTAGTCGAGGGCTATTATAGCTATACCGAAAACTTACGTTGGTAAGTGAACAGGTGACACGAAACCGACAACAGCACAAGATCATAGGTAAACAAACTTCATTATGCTTGGCTTGCCTGTGAAATGTTCTATTTCCTCTGGAAGGATTCCCGTGCCCATTTTGGCTGTTTCAAGCTACGCACTGTACACTGAGATAAGGAACAAAAAAAAAAAAAAAAAAAAAAACCGCACTAAGACAGCTCAACTTCCGCGTTTACCAAGCTTTTAAAAATGGCCGTAAACAATGCTCTGCAGCGCCGCCCTGGTGGAAGACCACCGAACTGCACAGTATTAGTATCATAGAGCATCAATAAATAATGCGGAGTGGCGATCTCCCTGCCGAGCGTGTGACCTCGGGCGGCCATAATGAAAGGTCTCGGCAACTTTGTTTTTCTTGTTTAAATATAAGAATATGTTATTTTTTATAGTTAAATTAACCATCACTGTAAAATATAGTTCGAAAAATTTCTATTCTGAGGTTTATTGTAGCTGAAGTACAGAATTTTGCATTCTAATCAGCATAATCTCAAATATTTATTATTATTATTATTATTATTATTATTATTATTATTATTATTATTATTATTGTTGTTGATGTTGTTGTTGTTGTTGTTGTTGTTGTTGTTGTTGTTCTTCTTCTTCTTCTTCTTCTTCTTCTTATTATTATTATTATTATTATTATTATTATTATTATTATTATTATTATTATTACTTGACCAAATTTCACAAAGAAAAATTACCTTACAAAAACAGGTTGACCTAAACACTCCAATCATTGTGGTCAAGACCTGAGCATCTGCTCTTGGATCTAAGCAATGCCTAGCATAAATACTTCCTGTAAATTACAGGACTTTCTTTGCATTCAGTCACTAGACATTAACTAAACTGTAATGTATAATCATTAAACACTAACACTCACTATTTACTTACACTCACAAAACACTAACACTTACTATAAACTCACACTCACTAAAAACTCACACTTACTATACACACACCTCAATAACACTAAACAGTCACTGAATACCCAACACACTAGGCACTTACTGTACACTAAACGCTCACTAAACACTCATGAAACACTAAAATCTCACCAAAAATTCACTAAATACTCACTATAGCCTAAACACTCACTAAACATTCACTAAGCACTCACTTAATCCTAAACATTCACTGAGCACTAAACACTCACCAAACATTCACTAAGCACTCACTATTTACTAAACAATCACTAAGTGCTCACTATACACCAAACTCTCACTAAACATTCACTAAGCACTCACTATACACTAAACATTCACTAAACCCTAAACACTCATTAAACACTAAATACTCACTAAACCCTAAATACTCACTAAATTCCTAAGCACTCATTTAACATTAAAAATCATTGAACACTCATTAATTAGACACTCACTAAACACTTACACACTAAACATTCACTAAACATTAACATTCACTAAACTCTAAACACTCACTAAACACTTACCCACTAAACATTCACTAAACACTCACTAACTACTAATGAATACTTGCACACTAAACATTCACTAAACACTAACATTCACCAGACATTCAGTAAACCCTAAACACACACTAAACATTCAATGAATACTTACACACTAAACATTCACTAAACATTTACTAAACTCTAAACACTCACTAAACACTTACCCACTAAACATTCACTAAACCCTAAACACTCACTAAATACTCACTGAATACTTGCACACTTAACATTCACTAAACACTAACATTCACCAAACATTCC
>JANJGK010002463.1:67500-85000 GCA_039081455.1 Macrobrachium rosenbergii | reverse complement strand
TATATACAGTATATACCACTGGTTAGGCTTGTAAATGTGTATCTAAATTGTTGCACTTGCTAACGAAAATGAACTTCCGAGGGAAAAGTTTTGTCACTTACCAAATTGCAGCGATTTCCGCTAGTTACCTCACTTAGCTAAATCTCTATTAACTCTATATTCAAATATTTAATTTTCTTTTCAGGTTGTGCAAGGGTGCAACCCTTTCCTGGAAATTATTTCATGAGTAGAGAGAAATCTTGTCTGGAAGGAAGTCTGAGTAATAACTATTTCTTAAAGGTTCCTTTTATATTTATTGATATATAAATTTACGGTAGAATAAAGTATCAAGTTTATATATTTCTTGAATTTTTGTCTCTACTAATCGGAAAAAAATAAGCAGATTATTTGATTAAGATTTCGTTCAAATGTTCAAATCTAGGTGAAAATTTGCCTGTTTAGCCATATACGACATGTGATTATCTGGCAACAGTGATGCATTACTATAGCCTTTGTTTTATGATTGTAACTGCCCGAATAAAGATAGTAGAAATCATAAAACATATAAAAATTAATTTTTCTACTTTCATGAATTAAATTGTCATTTACATTTAAAATAAAAATATAAAGTAAACACAAGAATATGACACAAAAAGTGCCAAAATACATTTATTTTCATTTGCTGCTTTTATATTATTTAGAATGGTTAAGTTGTTAGGTCAGTGGTAATCTCCAGTCCAACATGCAACAAGTCTGACCTCAATTGTAATAGAAATGCGAAAATAAACCATTCAGGTTTTTATTTGGGGGCGGAATATAAAGTTTTAGATTGAGTTTTTTGTTTGTTTGTGCTTGTCAAAAGACCAAGTTTTGCCTAATGACATAGATCCATATATATCCCAAAGGTTAAAAATAAAATCCCAAAAGGTAACACATATTGAGACATAACCGCTGACTAAAGGTGCAAAGATTTCAGCCGATAGATACAAGTCCCAGCTGCGCATAACATTCAAGCGACGCCGTTTGTTGGAACAAAGTGTACAGATATGCGACAGAGAGCTTCGTGTATTCAGAATGCATAAGGGCTTTCTACTCCAGCGAATACCAAAGCGCCCTTATCCAATTATTTTAACAATTCGCAGTCATACTGTGCATTCGAAAACTCTGTACCCAGAGGGAGAAGAACTGTCACATAATTTTAGGGTGTGTCTCTCATATTTGTTTGCTATGCGAGATCCTCGTGGGTTTTTTTTTTTATCATTTGTGACGATGGAAGTATTCATATTCAGATACTTCTGAGTTGGGCAGTGCTTAGACGGGTACTCACCAATGAAATGCACATAAACCCCTTGAAAACCAATGGTGAAGAGTGTGAGGGTAACAACCTCATCCAGTAAATATCTACTGAAAACTAGGAGGGTGGAATATTGTAATGCAACCTTCTCTAAAGAAAATGAGCCAATGCTGAACAAAAATTCTTTTTTCAACGAGCCGTTTCCTTAACAGGGGTAGCTGCAGAGAAAAAGCAAAATAATTCTTACTGCCTGCCATATGAATGCTTCAGTTGCAGAATCGTGGATGAAATCTCTCTGCAGAAAGCTTCCACAACACATCCTTCTTATTCCTACAAAGAAAGGTCATCAGTAGCGTGTCAAACCATCTATCAAACTGTGTCATCAATCATTACCTTTCACCTACTCTGGTGCTTCCTGGACATCATGGTCCTTCCTTTCAAATAATAGTTAAGAGCTATCTGTCCTTCCTTCAGACAATTTCGAATAATACATTCCTTTCATTAGCCTATTTATCCATGTTCTTTCTACAATACCAAATTACTTCAAACCACTTAAATTCTTCTTGACCTTTCTGTTCTTCTTACGTCACATTGACAAGGCAATTAATACGTCTCAACAGCTTCATTTATTTGTTTGTGTTCAGCATCCACAATATGCATCTATAAAGGGAGATTGGCTGAACTATCCAGCACAAATTCCAAGCCTGGTTTCCAAGAATGCTCCAGGCCTTGCAATCTTTATTTATCATTAGCTTATCACATGTAATTAATCAACAGGTGAGAAGTCTGTTACCAAAGCCAAATACTTACATCCGCACTTCGCCAAGCAGCAATAGCAATAAGGAAAAAGACAGCATAACAATAGCGATAAATAAAAGGAATGAACGTGCAGATAAGCACGGTATATATAAAAATTAAGGTAAAATGAAACCATAAAAATGGAAGTAATAACCAAGTTATTGTATGTATGTATGTAAGTTTTTACTTATTGTACTGTATTGTATTGTAATGTAGGTATGATAACACTGACTCGGTTTGTAATGAACCAGCACTCACAAGAAAAGAAGACACTTCAAGAAATAACATAAAAAAAAAAGCAGGACCAGAGGGAATACCCTGAAAAATATGAGACAAGTGAGAGCTGAACCCATCAGAGTATCGAAAGAAAAGAGGAGTGAAGAGAGATGGAGCGACAGAGAGACAAAATGTTTTCCTGGATTCCTTTGTTGAATGGACAAGGAAAGGAAAAGTTGAAAAACGCAAATCTCCCAGGGAAACCGAACAAGAAGTCAGAGGGTCTAAAGTCCGGCCGTATATCCTGACGGAGGGAGAATTCAAGGGAAGGAGAGGAGAGCGCGACCATAAATTCTGACCATGGCAACATTGTAAAATCTCTTCGTGCGATAAATCTCCCGTAAATGAAATATCTTTCAGGGAATGCTCGCAAACTTGTCAGTGGAAGAAACAGCGGAGAAAAGGTCAAATAGATGATACGGTTAGATACAGAGAACCCGTGTAGGAGCGTTAAAGCAATATATATCAAGTGGTAACAGCCGAACAGTGCAAAGTATGTTTTCCCTCATGTTATTATCATTATGGCCTGAAAGCAGTTTCCTAGGATGGATCAGAGATCACAAATAAGAAATGCACATGTATTTATGAATTTATGTAAATGTCTAAATTAATGAGTCCTTACTGCCTTAATAATAATAATAATAATAATAATAATAATAATAATAATAATAATAATAATAATAATAATAATAATAATGTGTAAATACATTATTAATTTTAAAAGATTCTAACAGGCAACATAGACATATACTGTGCTGTAAGAAATATTAACTGTTGAAATGAGCGGATAAGGTAACAAAAAATTATGAAGTATATTTATATTTTCAAGAGACGGAAGATAATGTCAAGGTTACAGCATATAGAAAAATTTTCCCCTTCTTTGCCTGACTTCCGTAATCCTTCCATCCTGAGCATTTCAAAAGATTTCGGACAGCAGGGGAAGAATTCTGAAATCTCACAAGCTTTGTGGCATCAGAGCGACAAGGAAATACCGAGGAGAGGGAAGCGGAGAGAGTTGAAATAAAGCGAAAGGTCACGAAAGTCAGCGAAAAATAAGAGGAAATTGAACTGAAATGAATATAGAATGTAGGCCAAAGGCCAAGCACTGGGACCTATGAGGTCAATTAGCGCTGAAATGGAAATTGACAGTAAAAAAGGTTTGAAAGGTGTAACAGGAGGATAATCTTGCAGTTCCTATATGAATCAATTGTTAAGAGAGGTTGGAAAGTAAGATGGAAGAAAGAGAATATGAAAGGAGGTACAGTAAAAGGAACGAAAGTGGTCGCTGCAAAAAAACTTAAGTAATGTTTACAGTGCGCCGCATGAGGTGCACTGACGGCACTAACCTCCAACGGGGTAAGAGGAAATTGCGATATCGCCGATTAAGAAGAAGCCTTTGAATTTATCACTCAGCGGATGGAGAAATACAGCTGTATCGGGGATAATATGTGATGCTTCGAGCAAAAGGGTTTGGCAAAAAAAAAGTATTCTTCAGAGCAAAAACTGATAAGTTATTTATTTTCTCTCATTTTTCAGAAAGTGATGACCGGTATGAACACCAGAGCGTAAAAATATGTTAACGCGATGATGGACTGTAATTACCTTAAAAAACTGAATTGTAGCAATATGAGGTGCAAAATATCATCTCATTAAATAACAACGTACTGGACATTAATATATATATATATATATATATATATATATATATATATATATATATATATATATATATATATATATATATATATATATACATATATATGTATATATATATATATATATATATATATATATATATACATATATATGTATATATATATATATATATATATATATATATATATATATATATATATATATATACATATATATATATATATATATATATATATATATATATATATATATATATATATATATATATATATATATATATATATATATATATATATATCACCATGCATGTTTTCCCATTCCAGCTGATTTAGCAATTTCATTACGATCTGGCCAAGATTTCAATCACTAATACTATATAAATTTATTTGACTGATAAATGGGCCATACATCTGATAAGAATGGCAATTTATTAATAATTAAGAAACACCTACACTTAGTAGGGAGGTTTTAAATAGCTTGATATATTTTTCAAGAAAATTAACTTATTTCGTAAAAGTAGCCTTTTCGGGTAAACCACTGAACGAGTACGAAAGGAAAACCACTTTTTTTTTTTCTTTTGACAGGAATCATCAGTATTTTTTCATAACGCAAAAAAAAAAAATCCTTCCCAATCTCCCTCTTTATTCTTTTCATTCGGAATGCAAAAGCGGCTCAAAGCGGAAGCTGCACTACCTAAAATGTCACAAAATATTCCCAGAAGAATAATCGTCACAAAAAATGTCTTAATGGAGTATAGTTTTAACATTTGTATATCCTGAAATATTGTGAAATGCACTGACGGAAAATACTTTTCTCCCCTTTTTGTTTCACAGCTTTAGTTGTTCCACTTTCTACGGTTGGAAGTTCGGATGCTCGTCTTGGTGGCTTGTGTGTTTGTCTTTATTTATGTTTTTAGTGTTCTGTAGAAGAGAACTATTGTGCCGGCTTTGTCTGTCCGTCAGCACTTTTTCTGCCCGCCCTCAGATCTTAAAAACTGCTGAGGCTAGAGGGTTGCAAATTGCTATGTTCATCATCGACCCTCCAAACATCAAACATGCCAAATTGCAGTCCTCTAGCCACAGTAGTTTTTATTTTATTTAAGGTTAAAGTTAGCCATGATCGTGAGTCTGGCAACGCTATAGGGCAGGCCACCATCGGCCATGGTAAAAGATTCATGGGCCGCGACTCATACAGCATTATACGCTGTACAGAAAACTCGATTGCGCCTAAGAAACTTCGGCGCATTTTATACTTGTTTCTATTGTGAACATACCGAGACAGGTGAGACAGCCTAAAATGACTCCGGCTACGTAGGAAGTGGTTTGTGTGTATGTGTGTGTGTGTGTGTGTGTGTGTGTGTGTGTGTGAGCGTGTGCTTCAGAGGTTCTGAAGGCTTGACACATTCATCTCTGTCTCTATATAATTACTGACACCGGTACAGAACTCTACGTCCTAGAAAGGAGTGGCTGACTACCGAGTTCGTTTCTAAAGCCTGGAGTGAACTCAAAATCCAAATGAATGAGCGTAATGTGTTTATACAGATAGCCGATATAAGAACACAATAGCCATGGCATCTATATTGGCAGCTTTCTTTGAAAATAAAAATTAATAAAACTAACAGCAGGGGAAGGGTACTACTGCAAAACTTCCCAGGTTTGGAAATAATTCTTGCTCTTGCTTCCTGTTAGCTCTGATTTTTTAGTTTCTCGATCTTTTCTCTCACATTCAGGTCTGGGCTATATAAAGATAAAAACTTACGTGTTATCAGCTTGTTTGAAAAAAAAAAACTGCCTTGGTGTAAATTTTCTCATACTTACTGTAGTTATTTTGCAAACCGAGTAGAATTCATTTAATTTCTTTTGAATATTAATTAATGTTTGGCTATTTTTAAAAATAATATTAATTAATGCTTGGGTATTTTTTTTAAATAATATTAATTAATGTTGTTGATTTATTTTAATAATTGGAAGCCATTTGCTCATGGTAACTGATGACCTATTCAAGGTGCTATGAGCAACTAATTTTTTTTGTTAATGTACACTTGAAGGTATTTTTATTTATATATTTCATAAAAATTTAATTTGAATGTTTATTCTTATTTAAAGAGATGATGAACTGATTAGCCCTAGTAAAATTTTATTATCAAAATACAGAATAGAACTTCCTACAATATCTAATTTTGATATCTATTTTGATATTTACATAATTGAAGCAGAACTCAATGTACCCAGTACAAAAGGGATACAAAATAATAGCTGTATTTTGCTATATTTTTTAAGCTTACTCCATAAATGCAAATTAATCCTAATCTTAAGATCGTCTATTAGTTTGATTGCCCAGTCATAATAAAAAACACAAAACGATTTTTTGTTATTCAGAATGAGAATATCTAGAGCATTATGGTATGAGAAAGGAGGAGGAGAACGATACAATAATCGTTTAGATAAAAATACAGACCGTCTGACCCCTTTGTTCGCGATACTATTGCAAAGGAGTTACAGAAATATCGTCTAAAAGCATTCGTATTATAGTATTTCCAGAGGGGTCTGAACCGAAAGCCGTAAGGAAGAAAAGCCAATTTTCCTCTCGCGCAAAAGGCCATAAGTTGATAGGTGGGGTTGGACAGATGATACTGGTGCTCAGAACGAGGACAAAATATTTACAGGGTCTGACGAAAGGGATCAATAATCGTTAGGAAATCGTTTACTAGTATTGGATGCTAACATAAAGTATTGGAGGAGATATTATCCTTTTACAGTGGGTACCGTCAACTCTCCCTGCTTGGTCTTTATGTTCTAGAACTGCCATTTTTTTTTATTCTCGAGAATACGTCTCTTGGCATTCACTGTTTGTGTGTGCTTTGTTTTCATCGCAGATGGCATTCGAATAATTTACTTTCGACTGGACGGTCGGGATGATGGAACAGATGGAATAATTAACCGGAAGATGTACTGATATATATCACGACTCATCAAAATCAAGCCTAGATCATTAAAATATCCTCAGAAACAAATTTACCAAGATTTCATAACCGACGGAGCGTAGGAACCGGTAAATGACGGTTTGGTTAATTAGCCTTACAATTATGTTAGTGCAATAAAATAAGATAAAATCCTCAGAAAGGCGAATATATAAGCAGCTTTTGGGAGAAAAATATTAAGATATCCAATGAAATAAATAATGATACCCTTTTCTTTTATCACAGAAAAATTTTCTGATCCCCAAAAACAAATTGCTTAACTGATAATGATAAAGTGGAGAGAATGCGGATGTAGAATTTTCACTTGAATTTTATTGACCTTAAACACAGTCTGCACATGCTGTTTTTTTCTACATTGAAACAAGTATGGAAAAGGCTGCAATTCCTCTTCACATTTTACTCGAAGTATTACCTAGACCAAGGTAATACTTGTATTAATATTAATACTTGTAAACTTATAACACTCTCCACTGGCTTTTTGAAAGTAATGGCTAATGCTTTATATTCACATTTGAACTTTGACCTCTTAGTTTGGCATTGACCTTGACATTCAGATCCAAGTCTCAAATTGGTCAGACCCCATCACTAGTGGGTGATATATGTGAAAAGGGAATTAAGTTTGTTGAAAGGTCTACAAACGCACAGCTGTTGAAATTAGTCGCACTTATCAATTATGTTTCAAAAAGGGTCAGAAAAATGAGTTTAAATCAACCCTGAACAGATATGTTTATACACAGGTGCGAAAACCTCGCTCAAAACAAATGTTTATCTGTCACGTTGTTTGTATCATGCTAATTTAACTTTAATTGCCTGTCCAATGATGTACGTATTTTTAAATTTTCATTTAGCCCAATACTGCATGATATAAAGTAGGGAACAATATGCAATTTTTCATCGTTGTGATTTTGCCTTGTAATGTACTACTTTTGCTTTTATTGTAAGGGTAAATGCTTGTACTTTATTGAAGTTTACAAAAAAAAATTTTAAATAAATAATCGATATATATAAAATAAAAAAAATCTATGCTCGGCCAAATTTTGCCGTGATTTTTCTTTACCCATGCAAAACAGCGGTAAGTTAATGTTCCATTGTTTGGTACTAAGGACCAGTAAATGTATGAGCGAGTTAGTACAGGTAGTAGCGTTAGAAGCAGCTGTATTTTTATCTTACTTTTAGCTTAACTTTAGATAATATCCGTAATGTATAATATATCCACGCTCGAAGAAACAATGAAAATGCAACTTCGAATTCCTTCCATAAATTTATATATCAGTGAGGATCGAAAGCTTAAGTTAAAGAGTATATTCATCGTATATCGCAGAGACACGCATTTCTTCAAGCAGATAACCCAGGTCTTCTGAGAATGCCAAGATAAGGAACCTCCTGGGATGCCGCGCATCTCCTGCATGACTCCTGGAGCAAAACGCCGCCCATCGCCGAGTTCCAAACAGGAAGTCTTAAACAACTCTCCGAAGACTCTCAGCGAAGAGGAAAGTGATTAAGACACCTTTCTTATTTTAGAGAACGAACTTCCATCCCGAAAAAATACTGAAAAATTGGTGGGTTTTGGCGATAGCCATGAGAGAGAGAGAGAGAGAGAGAGAGAGAGAGAGAGAGAGAGAGAGAGAGAGAGAGAGAGAGAGAGAGAGAGATTGCCTCCAAGTTTGTGAGAAATTGACGTTGGGAAATAGTGTTTGGAATCTTGAAAATCTGAGATTTCATGAGTATTTTCCTAGTGGAATGAATCCTCTTGGATGAGCTTTGTTTTTGCAAGGAAGCTGATAATTCAGGAGATATTTTTCTTCATTTTAGACGATTGATTTCCTTACAGATTTTAGGGTGGCTTCCACGTAGGTCGCTGTGTGTTCAAACTTGACATTATTTTACTCAAATGTTCCCCATTCTTTAGATTTATTCATTTTGACAGCTATTTGCATTCATGAGCCGTAATGAACTACTGTGCTTGTGAAAAAGAATAAAATATGTAAATCGTCATCGCTAACGTGAGATCGGATATCTATGGGAACGATGAGGTTCCTTATGCATTTCATATATTGGATATCAACGTACCAGTAGAATCAGCCAAATCTATCAGAAAATCCTGAATTTGTTACTGAACTGCGAAGGCTTTTCTATTCTCCTGCGAGTAATGGCGTGTGTTACCTCGGTCAACTAAAAGAACCTTTACTTTTGCATGTTGGCGGAAGACACATTTGATATCTGCAATGGAGAGTATTGTCCATAAATCTCTCTCTCTCTCTCTCTCTCTCTCTCTCTCTCTGGAAGCATGATGAATGACCCTGAGGAACACACACAACGATACACAAGTACATTTCTGGCAATCATGATAGATGAATTAAATAAAATAACTTTACAGTCTACGCATTGAGGAATAAAGCATTTTTATGCAAAGGAACGTGATCACTACGAAGTAATTATCAATGGAAAAATAAAGCGTGAGATGATTTATATAAAAAAAAACATTCCATGTATTAGCATTATTTAAGTTACATGTCTTTTCCTGTCTATGATTGGGAGCATGATAAATATTCTGGCTACCTTTTCGTAGCATAGTCAGTGGATATGTATTGAACAGATTATATCAAATAGGGAATACTATAGCTTCTCTGTTGAAGTTTTTAAATTGTGTCTAATGGTGGTAACAGGTAGGGAGGGGTGTTGGAATTAAAAAAAACACTGAACTAACTCGAAGGAAAAGTCACTGAAGTTTTTCTCACGAAGGAGAACAAAGGAGACTCAGAAGTTTTATGGAAGAAAGGAAGTTTGAGAGAAGTTTCCTTCGCACAAATGAAGAGGGATTTTGACGTAAATGAAAAGAACAAAATTAAGAAAATTACTGAATGGCAATTAGCTCCCGAGTTTGTAGAACAAGAAAATTCGAGCATATTGGAAATGAGATGCAAAGAGGGTAGTTATAAAAGAAAGATATTTCCTAAAAGTTAATTCAAAAGGTGATGAGCTAGTGTAGAAAAAAAAATGAGATGAGATGTCCCGAAATTGTTTTTCCACCTGTTTCAATTTTACTGTTGCCTTGTATACAGAAGCCAAGACTGGAATCCAATTTTGAACAAACAGGAAATATTTACAGATTTTATACAAACACACAGACACACACACACACACACACACACACACACACACACACACACACATATATATATATATATATATATATATATATATATATATATATATATATATATATATATATATATATATATATATATATATATGAGATGAGATGTCCCGAAATTGTTTTTCCACCTGTTTCAATTTTACTGTTGCCTTGTATACAGAAGCCAAGACTGGAATCCAATTTTGAACAAACAGGAAATATTTACAGATTTTATACAAACACACACACACACACACACACACACATATATATATATATATATATATATATATATATATATATATATATATATATATATTTATTTATATATATATAATGAGTGTGTATGTCAACTGAGCATATATTGCATAACTGTCCAAGGAAAATCTCACTATTTTGAAACGAATGAATAAATAGTGCACGTCCTAAATGGAAAAAAATTAAATTTGGTAATTCAGAAAATATCTAATTCAACAAGAATATAGCGATAAGTTGGCAGCTGTCACATAAAGGCATGAAACAGCATTGACTGAATATGCTCAGGAGAGAGCTACAGGTTTCTTTTAGATAACCAGTAATAAAGACGAATTTCGTATTTGGCAGCTTGAAGGAGGTCAGAGGCTGCCCATAAATAATGCTGAGAGCGAACGAATGGCCACATGAACATATATCTTTGTGAAAGAGAGCAAGATTAAAATAGGAAGACGATTTAAGCATGATTATAGTAAAATGGATTTAGTGGAGTATACACACACACACACACACATAAATATATATATATATATATATATATATATATATATATATATACGGTATATATATAGAGACACACTTATTTAGTCTAACAAACATATTTATTTGCTTATAAAATCTATCAGTTAAGAAAGAAATTTCACAGAAAAATTTCGTGTTCAGCATAAAGTAAAGACGTTGCACAGGGAACCTAAATATATAATAAACAGGTAAACATTACTAAAAATATTCATTATCTCGAAGAGGCTAAAAATAAATGTTTTCATATGGAAGAAATATAGGAAAAATTCAAAAGCCTGACTTTCCTTAAATGGAATCGCTTCCATTTTTCCACAATTCACCTTCCTAGGAAGCTTGGCAGAAATAGTATTGGAAATTACTGGCGGTCCATTATGGATTGCTGTAAGGAGTATTCGTATCGCAAAGTTTCAGGTTAATCAGTAACGTTATCAAGAAAAATAATACAAAATTTCTCTCTCTCTCTCTCTCTCTCTCTCTCTCTCTCTCTCTCTCTCTCTCTCTCTCTCGTTCTTACGAAATAATACATTTACAAGCGGATCATCAAGGACGTAAGTCATCTTTCGGTTGTCAATATTGAAGTTTCCGCCAAAAATACGAAAATTAGCAAAATGAAACCCAGTGAGTGGGCAACACTCACACAAAGTTTCGAAACCATATCTCAGTTCTCACTGTTTTAACCATTTTTACGGAAGTATCTACAATCACGTCACTTTTTTTAACATATGACGAGACGACATGACGCATTATTACGTATATATTGACTTGCAATGATTTGTATGTCATTCTCCTATTTGTTTTCGTACGTTGTCAGCCCGATACCTTTAGCAACTCTAGACATTCCTAAGGTTGCCGTTAGCGCTCGGTATCCTGTGCAGGCATACCTACACAGGCGACCTGCACAGCCGCACCTGAACGCACTGGGATACGCTGGGGGTCTTGGAATGTATTATCCACATATAATGGGGCCCTACTGCATATCATAGTCAAATAAATACCAACGGAAAGATGAACTTTGCCTTAGATTTACTTCCAGACGCAAGAGTTTCTGACAGAATAATCAGGTAAAAGTGACATGACTATACAGGTCAAGCATAATTTCCCTATGGCAATGAATATTTGAATAAAGCACCCAACGTTACTTTTAAGTGTAATTCGATAAAGCCAAAAATAATTTTAAAAACTATTGATTATTGTAATTTCAAGAAATGAACGTATTTGGTATAACCTAAACAAAAGCAAAACGAACAATAAAAATCCCACCAACCAACTGGGCAAGAACAGAAAATCTTATAATAAGAAATTATAAAGATTTTCAACTGGAGTGTTTTCTGCAAAAGAAATATTATAGAATAAAACCTGAATACCATACTCAAATAGAGAGAACTCTTCTTCAGAAATGCACAGAATTCACATGTCTTCCCAGCAATTCCCTTGTGGATTCCACGATCTGAAAGTAAAAAAATTAAATTATCATTAATTTTACTAAGTAGAAAACTATCCAGTCACAAGTCCTCTACTAATTTACCGTCGATTACAAGATCCAAGT
Organism: Macrobrachium rosenbergii; assembly: GCA_039081455.1. Classification (NCBI taxonomy): domain Eukaryota; kingdom Metazoa; phylum Arthropoda; class Malacostraca; order Decapoda; family Palaemonidae; genus Macrobrachium; species Macrobrachium rosenbergii. Next base: position 72,561 of record JANJGK010002463.1, on the reverse strand, counting down.
GTCAAAAGCAACTTCTCGTCAAAACTATTAAAGATGAAACCTGTTTATTAGGAGGATACTTTATGCATTGACCTTTTCTCTAATTCAAATTTTCGTGTTTCACTCTTCTTCTTCATCCTAAAACTTAGACGTCTAATTTAGATACCCTATTCATCAACCTGGCGACCTGTAGGCTACTCTTTCCTTGAGACCAGACTACGTCAAACATTCTGATTCACCTTTTCAACTATGAATGATATTCCCGTTTGCTTCTTTTACTAAGTGAGCCCTTTACCAATTAAGAAGTCACTGCACATATTCTTCACTCCTGCTTAACCTCCTCTTCTTGCCATCCTACTTAATCAAATTCACCATTAAATTTTAATCGCTTCATAACTCTTCCTACTTAATAAACGTTCAAGCAATCCTATTGCCTGGCTCTACAGATAATCTTTGCTACGTAATTATGGCCTGTCCACACTAGCGGGCATGCCCGTCGGGCACTTCAGCCGTTTATATTTCCTCTCGCTTCTGAAGCATCGTTACCAGTCAATCGCATCGTTCTGGCTCCACACTCGGTCGGTCAGTATCTGGTCAGTATAGTGGAACGGGTTATGGGAACAGTGTTTGCCCGCCGATCAGGCCTGCTCGTCTGGACAGGCCTTAACCTTAGCGTTCACTCTTATTTTCTCTCACTAAACCTTCCATATCATTGTCCTACTGTGCTTTTTTTATTGCTACTTCTTCACAGGTATCAACAGCCCAACCCCCTTTCCACCGAACCAGTGAACTCATCAGGAACAATTCGCAAGCCTCCCCTCTTAATCGGTGTCTTTGGCCTTGGCACAACTTTATCTTCATATTTGCAAATGAAAATAAATTAAATTTTCATCTTCCAATAACTCTTCTTAACCATTTCAACAACTCTCCACACACACTATATTTATCTATCTATCTATCTATCTATCTATAATATATAATATATATATATATATATATTATACTTATAAAATATATATATATATATATATATATATTATATATATATATATATATATATATATATATATATATATATATATATATATATATATATATATATATATATATATATATATTATATATATTATACTTACAAAATTATCTATCGTTTTAGTACATTACATTAAACCTTGGTTAAATACATTGATCCCAAGAATTGCCGTATATTGTAAAGAAATAATTTTGATGACCGAAAAACAATTAAGTTTCTATAGCGAATAAAGCCCCTTTCCACGAAGTTATGCTATTCACGATCTGGAAGTGATTATTTACACAGCTAAATTCTCCGCATTTACACCGTTCAACGGTATTACTGTACTTTTGAATTATAAACCACAGAGGCAGCATTATTTTCCATAGATTAAAACATTTTTGCAATTATTGACTTACAAATCGTTTCGCGTCTACGTATTCTTGTTCAGTTTTAACTAACTCGTAGCTGGTAACTCTAAGCCACATTAATAGGAAAACTAATGAAGCTATGGCATTGCTTGTTCACGCAGACAATCTAATGACCTGTTAGGCTGGATCCTGCCGACACGGAATGCGGCATCGAGAAACGCCACCGCAGTACTCCCAATATCCTCGGTGTTGGTCTCAAAATTGACTATCGTTACACAAGGAAAACGCGACCAATTGAAGCTGTATCTCTATCAATCAAGAAAAGTCAATTCATTGTTCGTTCTAACGTCTACTAGTGATGAACCAGTGCTATTATGTCTACGTGTTAATAGTTACTAGCGTAATGAACCAAGTTAACCTTCCGTACATATAGCACATATAACACTACCAGCATTTTAGTTTTTCGTATACTAATCCTCAGTGGTTTAGTTAATTTCATCCCACTCCTTTCTCGAGTGACGAATGTCGCTCTAGGACAGTCGTTACTTTCCCCACCTCCTCAAATTGCTTTCCCACCTCCTCAAATTAACTAACGTAACTATGGTCAGAGCCAAGGATATCGCAGATTACAGTTTATAATCTAACATCAAAAAATTATCCTTACATAACTGTAATCTTCTATCCACACTTCATATGGTCAAGCTTTGATCACTTCTGTCAATCAGCTATAGTTACGAATAACCATTCTTCAGTCTTCTTGAATTTTGAAGTAACAAGAACCTTAATACTCAGGTTGAACAAATAAAGAATTAACTACATACTTTGTTGCTTGGCTAATATACGTGACCAGTAAAATAGTTTTTAATTCTTACCCATATGATATTCATAAAATATTTACTACAGTTCTAGTATCCAGGTTCTGATCTTTAGTTAACTAAGTAAGTTATTTTCCCCAGAGACTGAAGCAGACTACAGTCAGTAGTTACAGTAACCTTTGTCCAATGCTCAATTAAGTACTTAAGTACCTTCAAGTTCAGGTGCACTGACGTCTCTCAAGTCTTAGAACTTAAAAGTTCTTAGCAACCATTTTAGGCCCTCCAAAAAGAAAGCCACTGAATAGGAGCAAGTTTGAATTTTTAACCTTATTTTTTTATACTCAACCATACAAAATATATTAAGGATAAAGATAATTTACCATTGTTTTAAAAGCATAGTTCATTGGTAATCTCATCCAGGACAGTTTTGTGAAACCTAAGGGAAATCCATGGTATCATTAGAAGCCCATCATGGCAATTGCTCAAGTTCTGGGCCCCAGGTTTCATACTGCATTTGTTTCTAATCCAGGAAAAACTTCCGGCGAGTATACTTCACTCCTTAGGAATTAGGTCACACAGTCTCATCAACCTGGAATAGATAAAAGCTTAAGGACCGGTTCAGGACAGTAAACTTACTTTACTCTAAACAGAAATTATAACGTGAAACCTATTAGGAAGGTAATCGTTCCGAGAAAAATTTGCAACTGAACTTTCAAGAGTTAAATTTAAATAAGTTTGAACTAAAAAATATTTACCTTTCAGTAATGATGTATAACTAATCTAATATTTTCACTTCGTACAGCACTAACGACTTTACGAGGGTCTGCGTTTAACATTAATCAGACATGCCACAGCAGATTTAGGATTAAGCCTGAAAAAACTGTAAACTTCTGCTAGTATATCAAACTGGCAGTGTAATGATGACATGAATGAAAAATTTCTTACACAGTTACATACATGAACTAGGTAGTTACAATAAGTATCAAATATCTAGTAAGACTAAGTTTTAACTTTTAAACTAATTTTCCTGGGACTTCAGATTTAGCAATCTATTTAAAATGACTACACAATGGACCTCTCTAAGATTCAGTTAACTAAAATCATATCAAACTTAATATAAACACTCACCAGTAGCTGGAGACTGTTTTGTCCGGCGAGATTTTCCTCCCAGGAACTAATTATGGCAGGACTTCCGTCCGACCATAACTAGTTCAAGGGAGTACCTCCACCCCTAAAGGGGCACCGCCCCTATAGGGGTGGAGGAAAAAAAAAAGTTTTTGTACAGATACAAACAGCAAATCACTCACCGTTTCTTTCTATCTTCTCTATTTACCTATCCTCTTGAAAACTGATGCGGGTCAAACACGTTCTCCGTGAAGATTCCATCGCCCAAACAGAAGACCGGTTAAGAGGTTTGAATATTCATCATTGATATGTACTGTCACCCAAGTAGGTACTAACACGAGTGCACCTGAAATATATTAAAGAACTCAAATCAACTATGCTCCATATACCTTGGCGTAAAAGCAGATTCACCATCTACCCCATTGTTAAGAAAGAACCAGGAGTTAATGTAGAATTAAAAGTCAGGGAATCATTAAAACAAAAGTTCAACAAAATTCGAACTAATCGACTCACAAAGAAATCGGTTACATTAATGACTCAAGAGTGGCAAAAACTTAAAAATCTATTAATGACTGGAGTGTCAAAAACTTGAAAATCTATTAATGACTAGAGTGGCAAAGACTTAAAAATCTAAACACTAACCTTATACTATACTACATACCAAACTGTTCCGAGATGTTTGCCGGCCGACGTAGGAAGGACCCGGTTCATCCAGACTACTTCTGACGAAGGCAGACATTGTTATCCAAGGACGATCAGCTCCAGGAGCAACTACCAAAGGTTAATCGTTACCGAGAGCTGTCGCTCGATGCTCCTTGGCGAGAATCAGGACAAGAGCTTTCGGTTGCTCCTCGGCTTCTGGTATTGGTCTATTTACTGGTTTTCTTTTGTCGATGTTTTATTAATTCTTCATGAACTGCTTATGTAGTATTGAATCGGAGCTATTATACAGTCAGACGTGATATTTGTTGTTTATTGCATTTGTAAAAATCTTTCCCATATAGGGGAAGCGTCTTGATTTTCAAACAATGCACATGCATATAATGTCGAACTGACGCCACTTGTCTGCCCTACATTCCAAGGATCCCAACAATGATCCTTTATACCTGGGCCGTCTAACACCATGCCCACGGGCCAAAAGAGGCCCGTTTGATTTTGAAAGTGGCCCGCTAGAGAAATATACGTAAAAGTTTTATTTTCTTTTTTATATCATAAAAATTTCTTATTCTTAAATTCTGAGTAATTACACACACACACACACACACACACACACACACACACACACACACACACACACACACACATATATATATATATATATATATATATATATATATATATATATATATATACTGTACATACATACATACATGCATACATACATACATACATACATACATACATACATACATACATACATACATACACATAGGTGGCCAGCAAGCATTACTTTTGTTTTTTCAAGAGTGGCCTTCAGAATAAACAAATTGGACGGCCGTTCTTTATAGCTTTAAATCTAGTTGTCTCTTCCTTGTAATAAGTTTATTCCTTTTCATATCCAAACACAACTGAACCATCAGCCTTTGGGTACGCTTTCCAGGTCTTATAACCAATACATATTATTATTGTATGTAAAACTTGTTTAATTTTGCTAAATCCATATTCCCTCACTACAAGATTTACGAGGTTCAAAAATTACCATGAAAATATTTATTATCAGCAAGAATAAAATCAATGAAAAAAATATAGATAAATATAA
>JANJGK010002463.1:55000-65000 GCA_039081455.1 Macrobrachium rosenbergii | reverse complement strand
GAAAGGAGAAGAAAGAGATATAATGTGAAAAAGTGCAAACTGTCGATGTTTTGCAATGTTTACTTTTCTTATATTTTTTCTTTCTTTTTCTTGGGGTATTCAGCATCACACGCGAATAGTGTCTTACCAACCAAACAGCTAAAAAATACACAAATACCTAGTGTCGCCTCGATTACTTTACATTTTACTCAAATATAAATAACTAAATGAATTTTTCCAGATTTCATACTTACAGAGATGTTTTTGAATAAATATGTTTTATCGTGAGAATTTCTTTGACAGATGTTAAGACTTACAATGCAGTGATCATATTCAGGGTTAGAAGAGTATACAAACGAATGGTCCATGGACTAGAACGCTAAAATATGCCACCTTGCTGCTTTTGCAAGTATTTGATGAGTAAGATTTTCTTCTAAAGATTATTGTGGAAATCTTTGTCCAGCAGTCTGACAAATGACGCCAGTGTATGGCTTCAATAATATGAATCAGCTCGAGAGAATGTGGTCCTTGTGCTCATGAGAAAAATATTTCTAAAGACTCTCTTCTACATAACCCTTTCTAAAACTCCGGCCCGTATTGTGCGCCCATCTACCCAAGATACAATACAAGCCTTATAACGCATTCATATGAAGAAATATACAGAGCCAACACACGTACATACACGCCCTTTGCAGCAATAAAGGTATCAGAGAGTATGAAAAATACTGGAAGCTACTTAGGTTATTTGTAGAAGGCACGATATGAATATATGAACACGTTATTGATCTAAACCTTTACTGATGTGATATGCATATCAATACATCTTAAGTAGTTCGGTCAAATTTACTTGAAGAAAGTGTCTTGAACCGTGAATATATGCGTGTTGGGGAGAGGTGGGGGGTGTGCAATGTTAACGTGGGAGCGTGTGTAAACTATGATCATTATCATCAATAATAAGCACAGATTTGCTCTGGACAATACAGTGCCATAAACCCTATTGATATTTAATTGAAACTTTAGAAAAAAGTACTCATTATGTATGCTCCACAGTCTATTGTTATGGCATTTGGATAATCTTTTCAAATTAGATATCCGAAACATCATTTCGAAGATCAAAAGGTATAAGGGGCGAGGCCTTCAAAATCATTAATTAATAAAACCTGGTAAAATTAAATTCTATATGTGAAGGAGAATACGATTTTAGTGTGACCAGCGTCAGGAGCAATAAATCGTCGGTGAATGAACTTTGCAGTTTGCGGAGATTTTCGATCTGATGGAAGTTACTGCGGAAAATTGGTGGGAACCTGGAATCTTGCTGTTCTCTGGGAAATATACTGCACCATATATCATGTTAGCTTCCGATAAAAAAAGAAACCTGAGAAGTATTTCCACAGGGAAAGGTTCTTTACTTCTGTTTGAATTTTACTTTTGTAATTTACTAAAGGATATGCAAGTGTCTTTTGTTAATTATGCAAAATGCTTAGTCTTAATTACTCCTATTCTCGTTTTCGTAATGGCTTGTGAATCTCAGGATAGTTAACTATCACGCATTTCTTCTTCTTCTTCTTACCTTGTGTGAGGAGATGGAAACCGATAGTCTTCTGCTCCTCTCACTGATTAGACATTCCTTGATGAAATTGATGAGTACAGCGATTCCTTCGCTTTGTTTGCAACCCTTTAAGAATACCTCTTCGTTGGTTTCCCTGGACACTTGTTCTAAAAACCAAAATTTCGTTTGGCCGCTTTGCTATGGCTTCCTGTATACAGTAGAATACGTAAAGTGTATACATTTACAGAGGTAATAGAAAACAAAAAAGAAACTGCAAAAACAAAACAAAATAAAAGAAGTGACGAGTATAAAAATAAAATAAAAATACCGTTTGAAAACTTAGAAGTCCACGAATAAACATTGCATCCGGGAGATATGGCGCTCTTTCTGATGGTATATCACAAACACATGGAGGAAAATCCAGGCAATTTTTTAGTTCTCTGTAAAAGAAAATTGAGATGGCTTTGTCTGTCCGTCCGCACTTTTTCTATCCGGCCTCATATCTTAAAAACTACTAAGGCTAGAGGGCTGCAAATTGGTATGTTGATCATCCACCCTCAAATCATCAAACATATCAAACTGTAACCCTCTAGCCTCAGTAGTTTTATTTTATTTAAGGTTAAAATTATCCATGATCGTGCTTCTGGCAACGCAATACCTACCAACAACACATGCCACCACTGGGCCGTGGCTGAAAGTTTCATGGGCCGCGGCTGAGAGTTTCATAGAGCATTGGGCCGAAAAAACTTCGGCGCATTTTTCACTCGTTTTTTCTAAAATTTTCTGAAAGAAAGACAGTATTTCTATAAATGAAGAACACGAGAAATATAAGGTAATCCCTTACAAACTAGATCTCGCAGCATTGTCACCGGAACGAGTCGTTTGTAAGAAATAAAGGATTTTTCTACACATCTAGCCGTATTTGTCTCTGCCCCTACCTTTAAAGGAATGGACAACGAAGGCGGAATCTCTTTTATCCTTTCTCGCGTAATCCAGCCACATTCGACATCCTGCTCATAGTCTGAACTGTCCTTTTGATCTTCTAGCCTGCTGGGTGCTAGCATCCTTGATCTCTGATCTAACAGCGAAGAGAAAAAAGCAGGAAATTGTTATTCCCGTAGAGTTTTTCTTGTAGGTTTCGGTACAAAGGAGAAGAGTCGTTCTTGTGAAGTAAAAGATGAAATAAGCAAGTGTGTTGATAATATAGTTTACTGCTTTACTCATAACAATTGCGATGTTCACGTATTGCAGACATTCAATGTACATAATAAGAAATATCAAACAGGCATGGAAAATAATCATCAAAGGTAAATGCATGTAACCTCCGAAAACTGTATCTTAAACTAGATAGAAGTAAAAATAAACAAAACAACTTTATTTCAAATCACACCCAACGACTTGAGAGGCCCTACTCCTGATTTGGATATAAATGATAAGCTGCGCACACACTTCCCTCGGCCGAGTCCAATGGAAGGATGAGCTCATTAACCGTCAGAAAATATCTATTGCAACATCGATTAGTCGTATAACTACTTAGTCCATCACCAGTGACTCGGTCACTAAGTCTTCGAGTTTATGATGCTTTCATTCTCGAGAAAGTCTCGTATACGACTCACCGGTTCCGCAGTTGTTCCTAAGGGCGAGAATGGAACCATTTATTTCAATGCGTCACGAGAAGGGTTTTAGATATTGGACAGTCAAGAGATAAATGCACAAACAATTGCTTCACAGTATGTTTCAAGTGTGCACCACATCAGTGACTTCCATGCTCGCCAAAATTTTAAATTCATTCAACCACCGGTAAAATCCAACGTGTATAAAACGATATATGTTTCCTTCGCAGTCTAAAGATCATTTCCCGTAAACTTCCCTTATCAAGTTAATCACAATCACTTTTTACATTTATTAAAACGATTTTAAATAGATTTAAGTTACCTTAATTAGATGGAAACCTAAAGCTGTCACTCTGTTGTCGTCTGCATTCGACGTGGCATCAGGACATCGCTCGATCGACTTCTGCTGCGTCTGATTCTGCATAGACAACCATCCTTTGATGGCTCTTTATTCAGTCATTATTACATAAACATATATATAAATATGCAAATGACCGAGAATATAGGTCAATGAATCATATAATATAAGAAAATACCACAATAAACCCCTAAAAAGGGTTGGGAAATTTTTCCACACCTGGTATGGCAGATCGTAAAATGAAGACGCCACTTCTGCACACGATCATCTTGTGCATCAAACCTTCCGCTTTTCCACGTTTCGGCAACACTGAATTTTCATCACCAGCCTTGGCCATTGTTAAATAACACTACCTGCTATCAACCAACAACACTTCGGTTATCAGTCATCATAAATGTGATCAATCTCCACTGCTGACACCACCAACTACCACCACTAATAGCAAGCTATCATCACTGATTGAAGCAGTACGCGCTATCACCGTGATCACTCGTAAATAAACATGGCGGAGCAAGTTGTGACGTCATCAAAACTTAGGGTAACGAATAAATAATTAATATTTACTTTAAGTAATTAAGCAGTCATAGTGACTAAGATATATTTGTTTAAATATCTACATTTTTATTGCCATTATTTTTTCTCAAACTTGTGAGAATTGTGCAACTTCTCTTATTATAATGAATGCCAGTATCACAGTCAGTACAGACCGTGTTTTCAATAAAGTTGAATGTAGTCTATGATTATGAAGCATAAACTCTACATAAAATAAACAAACGCAGATCACCAACATTATGCTAGTGAAATGAATGATAAACATAGTGTTGCATGCTCTGATCAATGAAAACATTAGCAGTTCCTTAATTATGTACTGGAGCTCTATGGCTTTCGCCTTAATTTTTGATAATGAAAAATCTAAACCTTTCATACAAGCATTCTGAATGTGAGAATCGTTTTTCAGGCAGAGAGCAACTTAAAATTCATAAAATTCATGGTCAGCCTTTTTCTAAGTTTATTTCTTTACTTGCAAATTAGTGATAATGTCTCAGTTACCGTTTTACTTTTATTTGTGATTGTGCGCACGTTCTACCTACATATACACTAGATTAATGAGTAAAAAATATAATTGATAAATTGTATTTTTTCTTAATATTAAAAAAAAAGAAATACAATTTATCAATTATATTATTGTGGCTTTTTTACTCATTATTTTCGATCACAATATAGTGATGCTCCACAGATACACTAGAGTTATTAACCCGACCAATGAGATCCAAATGAAATTAACGTTCCTGTACCATTTGTCAACAATGCCAATCTGCTAAATTCCACAGCGGGCATCCGCATCAACACTAAAATAAAAACCCTGATAATGATATTTAAGCATATATTTAGTCCCAAGGTTCATGTTGCCGTATTTAGATCAAATACACACCAAAGTATCACACTAATAACTAATATTTGCGTCGGAAGTTTTACTCGAAAATTAATATGAAATATCCGCACAACTATATATATATATATATATATATATATATATATATATATATATATATATATATATATATATATATACATACATACATACATATATATATATATATATATATATATATATATATATATATATATATATATATATATATATATATATAAGAGAAAATGCTTATGCTTACAAGGAAGCTTGAATCCAAAATGAATATTCTTGCAATCGACGTTATTAACAAACTTTTCCACAAACGAGATACCCTGAGTTACAGGAACACTCCCGTGTCAGCAACATCTTCAGGTGTATTCTGTCACAACATTTGCATGATGCTGAATATGCAACGAGGCGTCTCAAGAACCGACCTCGATTGTTCCAGCGGGTATAAACATTAAAGTGACAATTTTTATTTTGCATAAATTGCTCAGGCATGTATGTGATTCCTCAAATCGATCAGAGATACACTGAAACTAGGAACATAGATTTACATGTATTTCAAATCTACCAACCTAGATAAAGGAGCTTAGCGACCTTTGGAGACAGTCATCCGGCGATATCTCTCTTACATTACCACTTTAAAATTACATTATGGCAATAATATTACACAAGCCGACAAAAAGCATTGTCAGGGCAATACAACCTTGAAGCTCAGTTAATGTACTACTTCTGAAAGAGAATCTTTGAATGGGGAGATTAATGATTAATGAAGTGCCCATGTAAAATTATCCATACTCCTTCGTTTTAAATTTCTTCAAAAAAGACATATTGTCACGTCTGATATTTTTGTAGTCTTACTGCTTTGGCAATTTACGTATTAAAAAAGGTAAGATAAAAAAAGGAAAATAATTGTAAGCGTCAGTAACCTGCAATGGTCTAGTATTTAAGTACTCTAGCATTCGCCGATAGTATTAGAATTTTCCCGTAGTTTGAAGTCTTTAGTGTAATGGTACTATCACTTAATAAAAGTTGAAGGGATGAGTGTTTTAGATATCTTTTTTACCACACCGGAGGCAGAATTAAAACTTACTGCAGACTACACTGTTGCTGGGTGAGTAATATCATTAAACCTATTGTTATTATTGTGAAAAATTAAAAACCACAGCTTTGTTCATTCTTTTGTATACCTGTCTTATAGAATGGAATATATCCTGCACTGACTACGACCGTGGACATTCGATTGCTAAAAAGATGCCATCTACTTACTTTCTTCCTTTTTATAATGGCTTGGTTAAGAGTATGAAAGATAAGGGTTTGGAAATTTTCAGAAACCCAGCGCATCAACTGGTCGAAATAGGAGAAAGGAAGGATCCAATTTTTACTTCAAAAAAAGTCTTTTAATATGATTTTTCACCGGACGTGAAAATATTTTCGTTAACACATAATTAAGACTCTCTCCATATTAAAAAGTATATTGTAAAAAAAAAAAAAAAAAGGACGTTTGTAATGAAGATCTGACCACTAAGCTCCTCTATGTTGCTGATTTTTCTGCTTCTTAGAGTTTCTCTAGTTCTATATTCTATATAACAGAATATTTACAAAAGCCTATAGAAAAATGTTTTTCTGTTTAACTGATATCGACAACAAGTAAGTTTTAGGCAATAAAGATACATAAGGGGTATATTTATTGCATAAATAAAACGAAGCCCGCGACTACGACTGAGAAACATTTTCCCGTAGGTTTTTATGGATATTATATTACATAGAATATAAAACTGGAGAAACTCCAAGTAACAGAAAAATCAAAGTAATGATGCGAAAAGGACGCGGAGATAAAATCACTTCCACCTGCCAAAGAAGTCCTTTTTAGAACCATCCAGTCGCCCTCTTCCAATTTCACCTTCCGTCGGTAATGAGAACTTAAGGAGTTTTGATTTCTTTTTGAGCCATAACCTCTATTTCCCTCAGACTGAAAAGTTTTCCATTCATTCTGTCCTCTTTCTAGCTAAATGTCTTTTCGAATTATGCTATCTTTGGGGTTTCATGATGTTCTTGTCAGAACTCGTATACGGCAGCCATGAAAAATTCTAACACTCGTTTTTCTACGAGAATCATCAATCATTTTTTTTTTCTAAGGGAAAAGAGAGAGAGAGAGGAAATACCGGGGGGAAGACTTGGCCAAGAAAAAATAAATAAATAAAAAAAACGAAAAATAGTTTGCGATTCTTTTAAAGAAACTTAGTCACCTCTGGCAGTTCTGCGAACTCGAAGTAAACTACTTTTACGTTTTCCATCATTCCCACGTACGGTTCATACAGCACATCTCGCTGAATGTAGCATGGAAAGAAGTCATTGCTCTGAAAAGAAACCAGACTCTTAAGCAAATTCCTTTGCAGTAATCTGACAGTATACCTGCACACACAGCATAACATAAATGTATGAAATAATATAAAATCTTCAAATGAACGAAAAGGATTTCACGCTGGAGTTTTTCAGAAATTCATGGAAAATTCCCACAGTAGGATTGCTAAAAATAAAAAAAGAAAAACATACAAACATAAACACGAAGAAAAGGGATTATCAGGGATACGAATGTGTGAAGGAATAATACTTAGTAAAAGTCAGTAGTTTTATTGCAATTATTATTTTATACCCTATCAGATCATTATTGAAATACGCTACAGAGTAAGGTTGTTTAATTTTGAATATCTTGTTGCTATTTGAAGGTTGCCAGAAGTTATTTTTAAGAAAATAAATTAAAAATCCCATATGATTTCCTCCATAGATCTTTGATAACGCATATAATATTATTCATTAACAGAGCTGAAAGGTTTAACAAGTGCATTATAAATCAGTATCATGATTTATGATGTAAACGCAATGTCATCCAATGTGACTGTACAATGAAAATTGGAAAACAGAAAAAAAAACTGATTTGTGTGCCTCAAAATTTTTGTTCCCGTATCAGAAAAGTCACATCTGTCCAACATCATATTTCTATGAAAGGAAATTTAATTATACAGTGACTGCAAAATGAGAAAACTGTTGAATTTCGCAGGATTTTTTTTTTTATTTTTGTTCTTTGTGACGGTACGAAGGATAACTTAGGGAAAAATGAAGTAGATGTGGTCAACGCTGGGCACGTTCAATTCACTAACTCTACTCTTTGCTAATAACTTGATACACAAATTTCATCTTTATTCCCGGTAATACGGAATTTAAAGTCTTTTACCAACCGAGCTCACCTTACTTCATTTCTGTGAGCGAAATCCTTCTTTTTATATTTCATGCTACTGCAAAGTTAAGAAATGAAAGTTACTTGAAAGGAAGACAAAATCACTTGTGACTTCCAGTGAAAAATTCTGAATTCACTGGATATACAATTATTGTGTGTTGATAAAATGAAACTCTTCAAACAAATGAGTATTTCTGAGCATCTTTATGGAAGGGCATAAATGTTTATTCAGTAACAATCAGTTTCCAGGAGACTTGAGTAACACAGTTGTCTATGCAAATAGCAATGTCAAACGTAACTCGCGTAGGGTCGTTTGCATAACTACTTAATTGAGTTTAACAGTTACAGATTCATTCAACACTCTAAAGTGATATTTGAACAATGGCATAATAATAATAATAATAATAATAATAATAATAATAATAATAATAATAATAATAATGAATCGTGAACGAGAATTGTATACACTGTTATGAACCACTTTTGGTTCAGCAGGTTCTTAAATACAAACAAAGTTACGGGACTGGAATGACTGGCAGAAATTGAGGCAGACAAAGGAGGAAGGAGCTGAACGAAACAAAAAAAATTACCTTAAACTAAATTATAACAAAGTTATATACATTATACACAAATGAGTCCAGGTTTGGCATTAAATAAATCACAATTAACAGAGTCAGTCAAAAGCAAAAATAAATGTAGCTGAAACTGAGTTTCTCTACCAAAAAGCAGTAACATCAATAACAATGAATAAACATAATGATCGCTTTAACTTAGTCAACAATAAAATACAAATCAACAAACACTTCAGCTACATCACATAACCAAGTAATTACGTTACAAATAAACAACAGGCAGCATACATTACAAATAAACAACAGGCAGCATAAATAATAGGAAAGCACAGCTTGCAACATAATTAACAATAAACAACATAAACAACATACTAAAGCAGCATACACAAATGCACACTAAGGGTAGCACAATACAAAAAAAAACAGACTATCTCCACAGAGACGTCGAGACAGACCCAGCTGTCAAAGAGGATGAAGATACTTCAGACGAACTCCGTGAAATCATCGAAGCAGCCAGTGACTGCAAACAGGAACACATCCAACACACAGATGATCACGGCAGAAACGTCGAGACAGCCAATCTGCTGTCAAACAGGAACCAATTCCTCAGATGACTACGATTTAGTCATCCAGCCATCCTCTGCTACCACATCCAGCAGGTAAAATGATACCTGCTGCAAACATAAAGACTCCTTGGTGCTATGCTGCTGAGACCTGACTCGCTGCCATACCAAACCTGACTGCCACTGTCAGAGACAACACGACAGACGTCAACTTTCCTTCAAAGAAAAAAAAGTAAGGAGGCAACAACCCACCAAGGGAACAATCGGCAAACGATTGTCCCAACAGAAGTACTAAACCTCACACCTCCTTACCTAACAGAAAAAAAAAAAATAAAATTTTTTTTTTTTACACTTCACACACACTCTCTCTCTCTCGCTCTCCTCCAGTGCCGTCACAACCCTGCCAGACAAAACAGAACCGATCCTGAAACACGGTCGCCAAATGTTATGAACCACTTTTGGTTCAGCAGGTTCTTAAATACAAACAAAGTTACGGGACTGGAATGACTGGCAGAAATTGAGGCAGACAAAGGAGGAAGGAGCTGAACGAAACAAAAAAAATTACCTTAAACTAATTTATTATAACAAAGTTATATACATTATACACAAATGAGTCCAGGTTTGGCATTAAATAAATCACAATTAACAGAGTCAGTCAAAAGCAAAAATAAATGTAGCTGAAACTGAGTTTCTCTACCAAAAAGCAGTAAC
>JANJGK010002463.1:40000-50000 GCA_039081455.1 Macrobrachium rosenbergii | reverse complement strand
GCTTTTCTCATATTTCAGGTTAATCCCTAAGTCTCATGTGGCCAGGCTGATCATACTGAACGGATTATGTGTTTTGGTTAATGCTGTGAGAATTAAGACAATGGAATGAAGTAGCGGTAAATGTTCCCCTGAGTTTCCTTAGGTAATCTTTTTCCCGTTCTTTGTAACTAAGGTTGCCTTGTCATCTCGAGACATAATTCTCTAACACAAGAACTGTTTTTTTACTTAAGCCTTCTCTGAACAGGTCCTAACGCTCTTCTCTATTCCAGGTTGTCTTGACTGGCGTGACCTATTTAATAAAACGAGCGAGACAATTTTCTGGATGTTTCCAGTTTCCTAGACTAGTAGAAACAATGAACTTCCGGTTGCAGTTTTGGTGGCGCTGGATTTTTAATACTACCATGGATTTCCCCTGGGATTCTCAAAACTGTCTTAGATGAGATTGATAATGAACTATACTTTTAAAATAATGGTAAATTATCCTTATCCTCACTGTTTTGTTTGTATGGTTGTTTCGTGAATGAAAAAATTAAACTTCTGTGATCTAGTGCCTTGCCTTCTGAGAAGGCCTATATTGGCTGCTATGAAGTAGCCTTTAATGAGAATCTACAGCGAATCTAAATTAAAGTACTTAAGTACTTGACGGGCGTTAAAGGTTACTGTAACTGCTGATTGTACTATGTTTTAAGCCCTGCGGAAATTTAAGTTAATCACCAAGATTAGGGCTTGGGTATTGGGAGAACCTTAGTAAACAGCGTATCAAATGGGTATGAACTAGCAACCAAAGAAGTATAGAATATGAATGTTCACCCAAAAATGCTATAATTAAGACTTTACATTCAAAAGATATAGAAAGATATAGAAAGATTAGAAAGATATAGAAAGATATAGAAAGATATAGAATGATATAGAAAGATAAGTCCGGTCGATATTAAGTTACGGCTCGCCCATAATGTAGTTGCGTTGATGTCCTTTGTTTTTAATTGGGCTAATTGCTAAAACTTTACGGACTTTAATCTGTGATACTCTTGGTACTCATTATGTAACTACACTAACGATTTAGCGGAAGCGAAAGATGGGTCGATGGTGTCTATCGTAGAGCGAAATTCATTAAGCTATTTTATAGTGAATTTCATAAGTTTGGGGTGACATAATTTACTACTGCCGATGAGTATATGAAAGACAACAAGGATGTCTGTAGCGTTGGGTGTTGTGTACGATAGGTGAGGGTGGAAAGTTTAGTTTTCCCGTTGATGAAACCCTGGTTTATCACTGGGTGTACGAACAGGGAACCAACTTTTTTTTTTAAGGTTGAGATATGAGTTTATTTCATTTGATCTGTGTAATAACTGAAAAAAATCTAAGATGGAATACTGAAGTGGCTTTCCTCAATGCCACATTGTTGTCGGCAGGACCCAGAACAATGGGTCATTCGACTGTCTGCGTGAACAAGCAACACTATCGTTCGTTAGCTTTTCTAGTAGAGGGGCTTAGTCATCTCAAGATACTAGGAAAGATTACGTAGAAACGAAACTATTTAAAAATGTCGGTAGTTGTAAACAGGTTTAAATCTGTCAAAAGTAATAAGTAATACTGTCTGACACTTAGAGTATTTTCTAACTTATAATGGCCTGTCAACACTAGCGGGCCTTCCCGTTGGACACTTCCAGGTGATTATATTTTCTCGTGCTTCTGAAGCAGTGTTACCAGACAAATGCATCGTTCTGGCTCCATACTCGGTAGGTCAGTATAGTGGAACAGGTTATGGGAAGTGTTTGCCTGTCGGGCAGCACCTGCTAGTGTGGACAGGGCTTAAGAACAGTAAAAATTTTAACGTAAGCAATAATTTAATCATGAGTATAACTTCGTGGAACGAGAGGGCATTATTCTCTGTACAAACTAGCTATTATTTTTCAAGGCGGTCATCAAAATGAATAATTTTTAATATACGGTATTTCTTAGGATCGGTGTATTTAACCTTATTGATGTAATTACTAAAACGATACAGTTTATAAACTATGTATATTTATAAACTATGTATATTATGTATATATAAACCTCTAATTCCAATGTAAATCTGTGTGTGTGTGTGGAGAGCTGTTAAGATGGGCAGAAGCTTAAGCCTAACAGTCAAGTTATTGGCAAAGTAGTCTTATACGATGTAGATAGTGAGGAGATACATACCAAGGGTTCATAAAGAAGAAATGGTTGTATTCGAGAGTATTGAATTTGATGGTTTCATTTGTAAATATGAAAAGAATTAAAGAAAAAAATACGTTCAAAGATACCGAATGGGATGAGACATAATCAATTGTTCCGGAATGAGTTCACTGTTTCGGTGGAACGAAAATTGGGCTGTTGATACCTATAAAGAAGTAGCAATAAAAAAAAAACATAGCGGGACAATAAAAATAAAAGTATTTCAAGTACAAAGGCTAAATAAAAAATATCGTTTAGAGTCAGACAATAGGATGACTTTGAAGTTGAGTAGAAAGAGTCAGGGGGCGATGACAATTTAGGGGTGAATTCTGATTAAGTAGGATAACAATAATAAGAGGTTACGCAGGAGTGAAGAAAGTACTCTGTGAATGGTTAGTTAGTAAAGGGATCATGTAGGTAAATAAGTTAATGAGGTGGCTTGGTCTCAAGGAAAGAATACAGATCGCCAGGTTGATGAACACTGTATCTATATAGATTAGACGTCTTAGGCCCGGTCCACACGGTCGAGCTTTGCTCTGCGAACTTGGCTCGGTGTGACGTCAGAAACGGAGAAACGGCGAGCAAAGCTTCGTGTAGGGCTTTCCTAATGTTTATCGAAGTATCGAGGCTTTGCCTGCAGCAGCAGGGCTGTTCACTGACGGAAATATTTCTGGTAAACGGATAAAGACGTCACTTACTGAAAAGTTTCCGTAAAGCGCAATTTCATGTCAAACCTTCACAAATAAATAAATAAAGGAAAATAAACAAGAGTTTCCCGTTATTTTACCCTTCATAATGAATACGTCAGTTAAGCATGACTTATGGGAACTTTAAAAAACAAATATATTAACACCCTTTATTGCAATGCTACGGAAATCTGTCAGTCTAGTCCATTATGCTTGGAAATCCTAGTGCTGTACTGTAGTGATCGGTAGCTGCATCCTGTTGACAGCAGAAATAGTAATGTTGCATGTACAATAGTCGAGCTTCAGCTGAAATACTCTGCCTCATGGTAGTATCTTGTTTCCTTATATATGGTTCCATTTTAGATAAGAGTTTATAAAAGTTGTTAGGGCCCATTCTCATATAGTTGATGAAATCTGATTCATAGCCATGTATGTCTCAGTCCCTCAATATCGTCAAATGACTTCCTATGTCTGTTCTTCTTTGTAGCCACTCTTTGCACCACGTCCTTTTCTGCCTTGTCGCTTTTATCTTTGCACACATTGCTACGACAATACACAGCGCGATTTTCTTCTTGGGTCTTTTACGATCCATATTGTAGTACATATTCGGTCCTGTGTCAGTCACTGCCAGCAGGCTCTCACTAACCAACCAGCGTCGTTCGGACAGCAGCATAAATGCGTACGACAGGCTTAGCCCGCAAAGCGACAAAGTTTATCGAGCAGAGCTCGACCGTGTGGACAGGCCCTTAGTCTTAGGATGACGGAAAGGAGCAAGGGACGACAGAAGTTAGCTACATGGGGTCAAAGCATTGCTGGTCCAAATGAAGAGGAAGTCCGACAGTTTTTGGTAGATGACGTGTACCTCAGTCGTTGTGACGAGACCGAAGCTCTACTGACGAGACTTCCATGTAGGTTTATCAACCAGCTATATAGCATGACTATGGCAGTGCCATTTGCTTTAGGGAAAATGGCTTAGTAGTGAAAATATATCAAAAGGTAAATTTTTAAAGGATCATACTATTGAACAGGTTTCCTGTTCGGTACTTTTACAAGAAATTGTTTTTGACCTTTGGATCTCGAAACCGAAAGTAAATCAGAAGAGGACCTGTAATAACTGAATATTATTCTATTTAGTAATTTTTTTTTTTTTACTTTCAGGTCGTAGAATCTACAAGAAAGTTGCAGGGAAGACATGAGAATTCTGTACATTTATGAAGAAGAGTTCTCTGTAACTGAATAAGGTATTCGAATTTTATTTTTTAATACGTCTTTTGCAGAAAACATTCCAGTTAGAAATCTTTACAATTCTTGTTGGTGAAAGCGTTTCTATTCTTGCTCTATTGGTTGGTGGTAGATTAAATGTTCTCTTTTTTTTATCTTTAAAAAATTTAGGTCCAATCAAATATGTTGTTCTTTAAAGTCTAATATTAAATAGGTCTTTTAATTATGTCTGGCGATATCGAACTGCGCCTAATTAAACTAAAATATTGTCTTGATCTATATGGCCATGTAAGTCTAAGGCAGAGTTCCTCGTTCCAGGGTTCGATGAGCCTCCCCTTAGGTATATTTATTTCGGCAGCATTGCACTTGCACAGGATATATATATATAGCTGTGTACTGTGTAGCAGTGCTTCCTGTCTCGTCAGAGGAATTGTACGTGTGACTGGAACGAAATTTTGTTTCAGAGGTTTTATAAAATACTTTATTTTTCTAGGCATTTGGACTCCATCTCAATCCAATAGCGATGATTCCATTTATGACTGACAAATATACGGTTTTTTTTTTTTTTTTACTTTACTCTAACTTTCACTGAATTTAGCTTTCTAATAACACGTAGTTCGTAGTGATCGCGTTCTCTTGCATGAAAATACTGAGTTCTTTAATGTGTAGACTATCAAGAAGTTTCAATTATTTCATCCATCGCGATAGCCAGAAATATACCTGTTTATCTGTGTTTATCATGATTTCAAAGAGAGAGAGAGAGAGAGAGAGAGAGAGAGAGAGAGAGAGAGAGAGAGAGAGAGAGAGGTACTGGACTTACACTAGATGGACAGATATCAATAATCGGTCTCATCAGTACATCATTTTCTATGTCAAAACGTACGGTTTTCTTAACCCATGATTATAGTTATACCACCATCAGTAAATCCTCAGAAGACAGTAGTAGCATTTATATTTACTGAAAATACAACGTCACGTAAGCTATCCACGTTTAAATGTTATCGGATAGAATTCACACAATACGAAAATAAATGAATACTTTGAAAGAAAGAATATTAATAATTCTACGCGTCCTTGAAATTGTCATTTAAATTTTCTATCTCAGCGGTTAGCTACTTGTCTTTGACCTTGAGCTGATAAAACCTCCTGCCCAGAGACCAGCCAGCGCTTATATTCATCGTTAATTCCAAGTCAGAGACACAACAATAGGAGCAGAATTGAAGGTGTAGGAAATCAAATGACGTTCCATTATTTTTTCCAGGCCCTGAGTTTGAACTTACGTAAGTTTCATTCTCATTTCAAACGACTGCGAGGTGTGTCCTCGATTATTCTTTCTCGGAAGAAATCGTTTTCCTTTAGTGAGGAAGGTTATATCCAATAAGCCATTAAGGAGAAATGTGACTCCGTTATCGAAGGAAGATATAAGAAAGGAATTTGAGACAAATTGTGGTCACGCAGACTCTTCGATTGAACAAACACGTATTCACGAGAAGGTAGGAAAAACAATCCTGTACAGTTATATTTTTCACACCTATTAAGTACTTAATGCGATGTCAACAAGGTGCTTAAAGGACAGAAAGTCATGAGAGATGATGTATGTGACTTCTCTGACAAATGCCAGAAAGTCCTGTTATTTGTTTATAAATATCCTGATTCGCGAATAAATTCGGTGGTTTAATTTATACGAATTAGTTTCATTTCGACGTCTTTTAATTCCAGTTTAAATATTGTTGCTATTTTATTCCAAAATACTCTTTATTACTATCGCAGTAATGGGTGATAAAAGAGAGTTGAGATATTAGCATACAACGCGATGATGGATGAATGGTAAAAGAGGTTAAAAGATACCAAAGCAAAGAATGATTTCTGAGATGCTAAAAAATCTCTGATGCAGCAGAAGTTTGGAAAGGTTAATTTAGGATGGTAACTCGTAACATCCGAAAAAATTGTTTATTCTCCCCCTCCTCCCCCCAAAAATTGAAATTAGTTTATATATTTCTTAAGCTGGAGACTATGAGGAAACTCTTGAAAATAAATCCCCTTAGACATACAACAAAAACTTAGCACAAAAACGTACCGAACTTTGGTCATACAATTTGCAACTCAGCCAATTCTTCACAATATTTCAAAGATTTCTCTATTTGATAACCTAGGCAAAGGTTATTTTTTAGGTGTGATTCATTGAGCATACAATAAAAGGAGAAAAAAATCATCCATAACTCTCCCATCAAACTTCGAAACTCCTGACCTCCCTCTTCATTAATTTTATTTGATACCAAAAGTACTTAAATTTTTTTTTTTTTTCTTAGCTTACTGGGAAAAACAGGAATTTATTTATTTTTTTTTGAGTCGGAGGTTTAGAATGTATTTTTTCCATTAGTATTATGTAACCGGATACCACTTAACGTAAGATTTGTTAAAATTTAGTCTTAAAGAAAATCCTTTCTCGCATTAATGAATAAGAGTAATTGTGAAATGGATTTTTCCCCCTTAATCTTTTTTTATTCTCTTTTCACTCATAAAGAGTAATTTTCTCTGAATCCATCTTACATTATTGTTCCCATTTGGTTTCTGTCTCTGCCGCATCCACAAAATCTTTTCCTTTGCCCGTGGCTTGGCTTCTGTTAGTTGGGGACGCCGAATATTCCCGCAGCCTTTCTCTTATGAGAGAGGGAAGGAAGGTCGGACCTCTTTCCTCCAGGTGATCTGGCAGACGGTTAGAGAGACATGTCTGACACAGAGGTAAGGTTTTAGTGGAAAGTAAGTGAAGGAGTGAAGTCTGGGTTTTTATCTTACCCGTGGACAGAGGTGGTGGGGCTTATAATGGATCACAAACTTTTCAGAGCTGTAGTGCATTATTATTATTATTATTATTATTATTATTATTATTATTATTATTATTATTATTATTATTATTATTATTACTCAACGGAATTATGAATAATTCCGTTTAAAAAACAGGCAGGCTGTAAAGACTCGAAAAACAATGGAAAGTTTTGATGCTGTACGGGCAAACACTAGAACAAATTTCTAGTCTTTCCAGAAATCTTTTTTCTTTTTTTTTCTGTGAGAGAAAATGGAATGAAGACAAGGAAATAACTTGGATGCTGTATATATATCGAGCAGACCATTTCTGAGATGGGTTTCTTGAGGAAAGTGAAAGCAAAGTGAAATTCCAACATAATCTCAAGGAATTCACCGTAGAGTTTACTAAAGGTTTGATTTGACCAGCAGAAATGTTTTCAAAATGCATGATTTTTTGGAATACCACTACACAGGAAACATTTTCAGATAAGCATATACACTTAATATGTACGCCGTGTAGCAGAGCGAGTCTGTTTATTTCAGTCTAACGTGTCCGTTTGAGTTGCTGCATGTGGTTGTGGACCGGAGGTCACCCTCCACACAAATGTCGGATATCCCTTGAAAACCTCGCCTACCCCTCTGAGCCTCTTTCTTGGATTGTTCCTTCGACTGGAAGAAATTTTGTCATAAATCACATAATAAAACGTTAGTTATACGAGGCATAAACTGCATTAAAACCTGTAATCAGTGAGAGAGAGAGAGAGAGAGAGAGAGAGAGAGAGAGAGAGAGAGAGTGGTGATGAATGGAAAAGTACGATATATAGACAGAGGGTGAGAAGTAGAAGTGGGGAAGATACGAGGACATGTCAAAAATAATTGATTTTACGTGGATGCAGGAAAAGAAATAGGCCATTTGGAATATCTCTGACCAGAAAAAAATAAATTAGGGAGTATAGTGACCCATATCCACAAAGAACTAGAAAACGTTTATGCCATATCCAGAATCCTAACGCTTACTTAGTCGTCTACAAAGACTCTAATTTATGAGAAAATCTTCCTTTGGCTATGATTCTGAACACTAATACATAGACTCGTACTTTCATTTCTTCAGAAAAAAAAGGTGAAAGAAACTAAAATGCTTATACCATGGTTAACGTCAAATTTTTGATAACTGTAAATAAATCGAAAAAGTTCCCTTCTCACATATACCCAAGATTCAATTTCACAAAATAACTTGTGAAACAGCAAAGAACGATGAATGGTTACGCCATTAGAAGAGAATCTGGATATCAAATGAACAGCAGATGTAAATTCATGAGTAATGAACGTTGGAAACATACAAGGGTAGAAAAGTGCACCCCAAGTGAACCCATTCACAAGACCCTGGCATCCAAAAACACCGAGCAGGTACCCTAAGATCCCGTAGTGGGGTAGTGCCGTCAATGCACCTCATGCGGTGACCTACAGGGGTTCACTTAGGTTCTTTGCAGCGTGCCTTCGGCCTCTAGCTGCAACCCCTTTCGTTCCTTTTACTGTACCTCCTTTCATATTCTCTTTCTTCCATCTTACTTTCCACCCTCTCCTAACAATTGATTCATAGTGCAACTGCGAGGGTTTCCTCCTGTTACACCTTTCACACCTTTTACTGTCAATTTCCGTTTCAGCGCTGAATGACATCATAGGTCCCAGCGCTTGGCCTTCGGTCGAAATTCTATATTCATTTCAGTTAAATTCAGGAGAATCTGATGAAGTCTTCACTGACAATCGATAATCGCTGTTTGTTCATTCGGAGGAAACGCAGCTGCTGTCCTCTACCTTCGATTCATTGGCAGGGGAGGTAAATCTTTCTTAATTGGATTTAACCACGAGTTGCTTGATGGACTTCCATAAATCATTAAATATTTACTGCACATTCATTAATGGTTATTAATTTAAATGTAAGCGAACGTCCTCATGAATATTTGATAACACACTCACATAGAAAAGAGAGAGAGAGAGAGAGAGAGAGAGAGAGAGAGAGAGAGAGAGAGAGAGAGAGAGAGAGAGAGATTAATAGGAAACCTGAGTGGTTTTTTTGAAATAAGCCCTTTTTCTTTTGAATTTTTCTGATTTAACAATCCTAGTACATTAACTGTGTGCAAATTAGAAAAACGACTGATATAAGAAGGTTTTGATGTCTTGCTTAACAGCTTTCTGGTGAAAATACCCAGTAATCTTTGATGGAACAATGCAAGTACCCCAATCTTCGAGAATCGAAAATGGTCAGAAACTGTAATATTTTATACAATAAAACCTATGGAGTAGAAGAAAAAATAATACTTGGGTACGAAGAAAACATCCGGGCGCTAAATGGTGTAGGGTATGTATACGTATTTAAACGGCGAAAAACGCAGTTAGTTCTTTATGGAGTAAAGCATACAAAAGAAGGTAAATGGAATTTATTTAGCTTTCGAAGGCACTGCCTTCCTTCTTCAGAGTACATGAAGAGGAAGGGGAGGTGGTTCCTTCGAAATCTAAAAAAGTTTAATTTTCGTGCTTTGCAGATTTTACTCTGTCTCGTATACGCGGAAAATGTGTATTTCATAGTCTAGTTCTTCGTTGTCATTTTTCAAATACCAATTTAACAGATCAATCATGCGACGCCAGAAAACTCCTTATTTAATTCTAAACAGATGATAGATATTGAATGAAAGGACGCATCATATATTATCATGGAAAACGCGTTAAAGAATTGTACGGAACTAAAAATGAATTGATATTTCAGTAATATATCAAAGTAGGACACTATCCTCCTTAAAACATGTACTATCGTACTATACAAACTGCTCTGGGTCCTGGCAGGAGAATGCGAAAAAATGAAATTAGAAAAAGCGAATTCCTTGTTACAGACAAAGTTCTCATTTCACATGGAGATCGTTGGATTTAGTGGCGGATTAACAAAAAAAAAAAAAACACACTAAAACTTCAGGTGCATCAACAGGTTTGAAACAAACGTTCAAAATATGTTTGAAAGAGGCCCCATTAGGACTCACATTGCGTGAACCTTCCGAATGGAAAATACTTTCTGTTTGCGGGTTATTCATGAAGCA
>JANJGK010002463.1:17500-35000 GCA_039081455.1 Macrobrachium rosenbergii | reverse complement strand
AAAAGTTAATGTAAATCGAAAGCGAAGAATTCCAGATCAGAATTTCTGCAGGAAGCGTAAGAGGTCTTCAGAAAGTACGAAGAGTTAATAAAACAGTGAGTGGTGGGGTGAGGAAATGATATTTTTAGTTAAGGAAAGAATAGCAACAACAACAACAAAAACCCGCTTAATATAAGGATAAGCAAAGATAGTAATCGGAAAAAGTGTGATTTATCTCTTCCATCCTTTTTCCTTGTTTTCAAACGCATGAGACATCAGACTTTTTAATTAATGTAGCAAAGGGCAGAAAGTTGATGAAGTTAAGGGACAGAATCATCAGAGCCCAATCATCAATCATCCAGTGATCAGTTAGGAAAAATACAACAAAAGGTGTAATCTTTTCCGGGAGAAACAATACTAATACAGTAAGGTTAGAATAAGCTTCAAGTTATTTAAGAATTAGAACTTTAGACCTTCCCTTGAGTAACGTAGGAGAGTGACGAACTACTTTGAATAAAATGACCGCGGTTACCCAGGAATGTACCTATATCTCCGCCCTCTCAATCTTCCCCCCCCCCCCCGCCTCTCTATCTCTCTCTCTCTCTCTCTTCCTCGCCAATATTTTGTGTCGCTTCGATATATTTATGCAAGGTCTAGACCTTGTGCTTATGCTGACCAATTCACGTAAACAAAAGAATAAGAAAATTGCAGTCCTCAAGAAACCAGGGAAACAAAATAGAAAAAACAAATTCGATATTTTTCTGTACTTACCGATTTAATTCGGATGAAACTGTCCATCTTCTTTGATGTTCAGACAGTCCGAGGTAAATCCATTTTGTTTCGATATGACTTAAATTCCCAGTAACTTTTCAAGCTGAATTCCGATATTTCGTTGTTCGTATTGTTATCTTTTACTGATAAATGGAAAGAGAGAGAGAGAGAGAGAGAGAGAGAGAGAGAGAGAGAGAGAGAGAGAGAGAGAGAGTCCGTTTAACATTCAGAATCTTTTGGAAATTTTATCATAATATAAATTATACTCAGTTTTGTACGAAATTGGGCACAGTTCTTTAAACCTGTTGGATTTTGAAGCGCCTGTGTTCGAGACAGTCATCAGTAGTTATATATATACTTATACATATATATATATATATATATATATATATATATATATATATATATATATATATATATATATATATATATATATATATATATATATAGATAGATAGATAGATAGATAGATAGATAGATAGATAGATAGATATGTGTGTGTGCTTGTATGTATGTATATATGTGTGGATGTGTGTATGCGCGTTCCCGCTCATATGTGCATGGTTTTGAAGGTCCTATTTTATGAATGAAAAATTAAAGTCACATGTAATATACATCCTGACATATACCACTAATGCGTACGAGTAACAATAGTAAACAAAAGATATCGCAAGCTAGAGGAGGATATTTGAAAGATGGAAACTAAATTTTTAGTGCATGAAATAAATCAGGAAAAATTCAACAAAATGGCGTTAGAATTAATTCCCTAACTGTTGTATGCTATTCCAGCCTTTTAAAGTCATCCTATTTTCTGCGTTTACTTCAGTCACTTACAGTATATGTAAAAGTCCCTATGTATATTTAGTTTTCATTCCAAACCTGTCGAGTAAAAAAGACAGTGAATGGTGTGCCTAATATTTTGTTTTTATATAGACTATGACCCAGTGCGAAATAAACACCTGCAATGCACCGCACGGGACTTATAGAACGAATAATGTTGCTGTTGCGTGCCCGTAACCTCTAGTTTGCCCAAATCATCGCATACGAGTGGAAGCTTTCGCAAGATTTAATGTCGTCATATTTCACTCGCTCTTTGTTTCATCAGGGGAAAATTAGCAGAATTACTTTGTAACCGTGGGCGTTTAATCCTATAGAGCATTCCTTGTTCTAGGCTCTAGTTTTGGTATCTCGGCGTTGTCATATTTATGCTCTTCTTTGATGTTTGTAAACTTGCCTGTGACTGTGTAAGCTAGTATGAAACCTCTTGGTTATATCCAGAGTTTTCCAGATATTGGTCGAGATCTTTAGAAATATAACAATCCAGCGTTTTCTTGACGGCTCCATTCACTTAAATATACGCCACTTCAAATATAACGCCATCCAATTAGCTAGGAAGAAGTTATTTTAATTATTTATATATTACTCATTCTGAATGTTTCCAAGATAAGCAAATATGTTGTTGTCAGATACAAACACAGTGGAGTCTGTCTGCCTATCTACCATTTTTATATTTCTTATCTGTCTCACAATCCGCTAGCCATTTTGCACGTCTTTTTGTATTAAACTGCTAGTACCTCTCTATCTGAAGATATCCACTTTTCGTATCCACCTAAATTAGCTTTGAATAATATGAAAACTAAGCATAATTATATTTAGTGTTTAAAACATTTCATAAGGTATCGTCACAAAGCTAATAAATCAAGCGTTTAATGTCACTCAGTCATTGGTAAAACAGAACTATTAGTTAAATTACCCTTGGAACAGACGTCCCAATCAGAAGATGCAATTAAGGTGATGATCTTGATATGAATAGTTATCGTTAATGATGATATGGGGGCTAGGCTGGATGCAATGACTTATAAATGAAAGATTATTCCCCTAAATGAGACTTCGGACGATTAATATTCCCTCTCGTGCTTAGAGAAGGAACTCAACTTCCCGTTAGTTTTCAGGCCTATTCCAGTTTGGAATATAACACTGAAGTCTTCCCATACATAGTTCTAAAAATGTTTTTCTCTAATTCATCTCATCAACCTTGCTGATTCCCCATTTAGATCATGGCAGTCATCTCATTGTCTGTCCATCGTCTTGAAAATTTTCATTTTCTCGAACGTTCTTTATAACACCATCCTCGTTGATGTGCGCTTTGATGTTATTAAAATAATAAAAACTAAGATTTCTTTACTATGAATGGATGTTCCGTTGTAGCTCTTGATATCTCGATGAAGTTTTATGTGTAATTTTTGCTGTGAAAGCATCATCCTCTTAGCTTCCCCATTTATTCCATAAACGTACTTTACCTATGCTCCGGTCTGATTTTATTTTGTAACTGTCGACAATTTAATAGTTACCTAATTCAATACTTATTCCTCACTGTTATTTTTCTTCCGGCAACCTTCTGCCCTCCATCACCGACGATCTGTAAACATCTTCCTCTCCTGTTAATGCGTGTGACCATGATTCGTGTCTCCAAGTTCCCTCATCACTATTCCCTATGCTTTATATAGAATCTCGCCTCTCACAGAGAGGTAGCGGACAATTGTGTGACAGAATCCAGGTACATGTCAAATTCGATCCATGTGACATATTTTACATCTTTCCTTAATCTTATTTATTCTTATACTTTCATATTCAATGGTAATGACATTAGACACATCTCATCCCTCATTAGTTTGAATGTTCATAACATTTTTAATAAATACTTCGGAGATCTCGATATTTTAAGCACGGAGTCTGACCAATTTACAGGAAACGATGTGCCACCTCTCTCAACCCTGTTACTTCTGCATTTGTGTTACTCCATTCTCTAAACAGTTTTTTGTTTTTGGGAATTTTCTCCTCCGTGCTATTGTTAAAAACAGAGATGCAAAGCTTTTGTCAAGAGCGTGAACTAGAATCCCACCACCTTAGCTCCTCATGTTTGGTCAAAACGACCTCGTCTGATATTTTATTTCAGTTGTTTTATGGAGGAAGCGTTTTATCTAATTTGTATCATCTCAGAATCCTCAGTCAGGGCAAGAACAAACCTTAATAAGTATTAGTTACGAAAGTCCTAGCAAAAGAGAAGATGAAGCTATCAATAATGATCAATTTACAGCAATTGCTATATATCCATGAGGTTATTGCTAGTGTGCTTTAATTAAACAGCCTCCCCTGTAAAAGAGGGAAGGTTTCCTGTTTTCCTTTGTTACTTTAACTTCGATCATGTAATGAAATTCATGGATGGTGTTTAGTGTAAAGGGCTAACTGATAGTTTTAATTTGGTTCTAATTATCAGGAGTTTACATATCCATTTCAAAAGTGGGCTTTTCATTTAATTCAGAGAGATTACGTTTTCAAAGCTTATTGACCTTTGTTCTAAATTTTTCGTTCAATTAGTAATATTATTCTGGAATCCATATTTGCCTTAAATTAAATCCAGGTCATTTAAACATGGACGAATGCAGGCTGAGATGAAAGACAATGGCCTATTGCTGCAGGAATCTCTTGAAACAGTTGTGAACAACTGATGTCAGGTAACCATTGTTCAGCTGCGTTGATATAGTACTAAATTATAATCTTAATTACTCATGGAAAGTTATTGTATTTAAATCTATGCATCTCAAGCAAACTGTCTTGTCCTATCTCCTCTCTGATTCAAAATGTGAGAGCATATTCAGAACTGCAAGAGGTAATCTCATCTAGGAAATCGGCATCACCTTCCATTCCTTTTGTATTTCTTCAGCCTCATCCTCGAAGACTTTCCGATAACCCGAGTCTTTTGCAGACACAAGAGTTAGGAGATGTTGTGTGGGTATTCAGTCTTTCGCGGATCTTAAACGCCGAAGCAAACAAGACGAAGCAACTACGATAGAGGAGAATTTTATTTCTTTTTTTTATTCCTTGCCTTTTCGTTTTTTGAGTGCTCGCGAAATTTAACAGATTTTATTTTTTATTTATTTTAGGCAGCTTTTTTGTTTAGGATAATAGTTATTTATATTTTTTCTATTGTATTTCTGTACGTTCTATTAATATTTATCTAGAGATTTTTACTCGCGTATTAACAAGTCCAATTATAGTTTGATTAAAGTTGTCTTTGTCATAAGAAATAAGGAATATAGAACGCTGTAAAAATACCGGAGTGATTTGTTTTTATAATCCTCTTTTAACGAAAAATATACACAATGGAATTTTTTACCTAACGGGGAAAAAGCTTTGTCCATAATCTGATGTAAGTTTCCATATCTTTAATTAATTTATAAGGTCGTTTGCTGCATGATTTAAATAGTTTTTTTTTATTTTCACATTACACCGTTGTAATGGAAATGAACAAAAATCTGCAACCCTAATATATAGGTTATCTGATTTTATAGGAATCGTGAAACAGTTTTTTTTTTTTGGGGGGGGGGGATAAACCATAGAATTGTTGCTCATCTGATGTTACGCAATAAAGCAGTAGTCTGGAAAACTTAAATTTAAAATTTTTGAAAACACGATTCCCTCCCCAGCTCCGAAATAAAACACGAGTGTTTTTGAGAAAGATGCATCTTAATAAAGTAGTAAATAAATAGGTAGTATTAGGAAAATGCATTATTGTACTCGGTATGGTAAGTTTGTCATTTCACCATAAAACCAACGAAAACTTCTCCATCTATCCTTACATCTTTTTCTCCTTTCCTTCAAAACTCAAATGAAATATGACACAATAGTCCGTGTTTCTCTTTCCACGATACTCAGCTCCAGACTGCACCAGTAGCGAAGTCCAATAAGTTTCTGAACATGCATAATGAACTATATTTCTTTCCCTGCCAATAAGGGCCGTATGGATTTGAAGCTGCACACTCTCCTGTATTTTTTTTTTTTTTTTTTGCAAGGTTCGCTGATATAGTAGTTTATGATTCGTCGATACAAAATCATACTCAAAGATTCCCCTGATGTTTCATCAATCACTTGATTGCAGTTGTAAAGATAATGCAGTATAAGTATTTGATTAATGTCAATACAATTTACGTCTAGCCATTTCCTAGTTTTTTAATGAGGTTCGCTATCAGTTTTCTTAATGTGCTGGTAAACTTGCTTGGTAGCATTATTTTTCTGTTAAACAAACAAATATTAATTTGGTTAAATATTTATTATCTAGCAACGGAGTAACATTAAATTAAAATCAGCAAAACCACCTCCTTCGCTGAGAGATCTTATACGTCAGAAAAAAAAGTCCTTGTCACGTTTTCCTGCCAGACTACCAGCGCAACAGGAAGTAATAATCGAACTGCCAGAGACTAACTCACTTTAATACACTAAAGTACCTTTTCTTCCTAGAGCTTGGCCCAGGGAAAACATCTTTTTCCCTCAGCCTTCCTTAGAATATTTTCCTAAGAATCCGAGTGTTTCACGTTTTCTCTGAATTCTTTCTATGAAGGACCTCTGAAGGGTGTCAGTTTTTGTTAGTCAAATAGCCTCTTAAGAATAAGAAGCGAAAATAATTGGGGATTTGTGAAGCTGGTATCTTATGAGTGTTTCCATCCTGTTTAACAAAAAAAAAAATATTCAAAATAAGCTCATGAACACTGCACTTTCATCATATTGTTGTGCCTAATGTATTTTGCATAGAGCAAGTAACCTAGAAAATTTGCTCCGCCTTTTAAAATATATAGGTTATCGTATACTATTTGCTAAAGTTTCTTACTGTTACAGACAATCAGAAATTCTTGCGTTCCTGTGTAAAAAATGAATAATTAAGTTGTTTTGGCATACGCGCCCACTCACACTCACACACAGGCTAGAATACATTGCGAAGAGACTTTCAGCTATCAAAATATTCTCTCTCGCGCGTCAATTATATATTTTGGTTCTCTTGCAAGACTTCCGTGCCCAAGGACAAGGAAAACTGCCTCTACAATTGCAGTGTTAAGCCTACCTAAGGAAAGTGAGGAGAGGGGACGTCGTAACTACAATACTACCTTATGTTTAAAAATATATCACTTTTAAGCTGAAGAGGTACTGACATTTTGATCTTTGATTTACACGTAAATAAAACTAATATTACTGTGTTACTAGTGGCATTATCTATTTTGAGAAGACTTTTGTATTACCTATACCAGTTTTCAGCTGTATTATTCGTATAAAAATTGGCTGAATGAATAAAAAATAAGTAATATATATAACTTACCTGAATTTTTTTTAGGGCAGACTTGCAAAGAGGCAAGAATTCCCCGAGTTTTTCCCTGGATGATAAATTGAGAGTTTTCTATTCCTTTTCTTCTCTCTCTGGCCTGTGAAGATTCCCAAAATGCTTTCGTGCCTGTTCCAGGAAAAGAATGAGATGTTTGGGAGGAGCATAATCCTTTTCCGGAAGTTAGGAGGAATTCGCATTTATTGTTCTGTTGCTAATTTGGCCTTTTTTCCCCTAAGCCTGTTTTTTTTTTTTTAATGTAACTACTGGAATTTTTTTTTTACGTCTGTTTAGGAAAATCACTCTAAGATGGAAATAACTTCATCCTTTTATCGTCTATCCTTTTAAACTTCAAAGGTCTACTTCTTGGAAAATAACAGAAAACTTAGCAAGTTTTGTTGATGTAATATGTTTTATTGAATACTTTTGCAACGGTTAATTCTCTAAAATGCATTTGAATATTATATGAATATTTGTTTTTAATTTGAATACTATCATCACCTTTTTTTTTAAATACATTAATGTATGCTACATAATCAAGCTTCCTTAATTCAAACTTACATCAGCAGCAACCCATTTTATTTATCAACAGCAACTAAAATACTGCTCAGGTAAATTTAAATATCCGTTATACCATAAAAAAGAATATTTTTCCGTTTGATAATTTAGAGGAAGCTGGTGATGAAAATAAGATAAGAATATTTTGTGAAAAGAGTGTTCGACAACAAGCATAAACCCTTGTATACACCCTAGCTCTCTCTCTCTCTCTCTCTCTCTCTTCTCTCTCTCTCTCTCTCTCTCCATTACCCAGATATAATACCATGGTATCATCATCTCCATTTAACTGTTGCAGAATATCAAAGGGGTTGTCAGAGCAATTCCAGGTACACTTCTTGATAATTAATAGCTTGCAGTATTCGAATTGTAATTGCTGCTTTGCAACTCCATAATTCAATTTTTATGCTGTCGATGCCTGTGAAAATGAGTGCAAAAATCAGTCATGTAAAACCATGTCCTCTTCAAACGATTTAGTTATGCAAGATCACAAAGAATAAAAAAAAATGATCGAAATATGGGGAAAGTATAACCATATTTTGAGTTTCTTTCAGATAGACAAGGAATCATCCCTTACCTCAAATTTTAATTGATGCATAGTGAAGGCAAGCCAACATTCAGAATATTTATTCACTGTACACTAGTTACACCTTCAAAGGTGAGACTTGCACGGGAAATAATCGGCAGATATAGAAATTAGCTTAGATCAGTAGGTTTCCATAAACGAGAAAAGGGATAAACACACAGCTCTTGAAGCAGATAACCCTAAACCGATAACGTTATATCTGTTATCCAGCCTGGCAGCAATTAATAAAAAGCATGTTAATTACGCCATTAACTTTGTAACTAAGCTCCTGGAGAAAACAATACACATCTGTGAAGGGAAAAGCCAAGGAAACTAGGACGGAGGAATGTCTTGAACAGAACTGCAAATTCTCAAGCTTAAACTCCCATAGGAAATGCCCATTAGGGAATTCCAAGCATCGTGCGATTAAGACGTCTTCTAAAACTTTTCCTCTTCGTAAATGTGCGTTCTTTTCGAAATGCGGTGCCTGATTTCCCGTTGCGGTCGAGTGCCAGAGTGCCAGGGCAGAGAGAGAGAGAGAGAGAGAGAGAGAGAGAGAGAGAGAGAGAGAGAGAGAGAGAGAGAGAATAGCAGATAAGGAAGAAAACGAATGTGAAGAAACAAGTCTCTTCACCTCGGATACAAAATCTTTAGTCCGTTTGTCTGCGCTTGCCTGTCTTTCAGCCAGCCTGCCACTTATTCTTTATCCATTATTCATTTTCAAATTATCTTTTTTATGCACATTTTTTCTGAAAAAAGTAAATAAAGGATACAAGTCATTGCAAAGATACGAAGATTAAGTATAAAGAAGATGTATGCAAATGCACCTGAATGGTTTGAGCGAGGGGCTATCATTGTCAAACAGTATCTACTGTAAACTTAATTAAACATGACTTTAACGTATTGCAGCTGAAAATTAACTCAAGGAAATCTCTCTTCTCTTGATTGTGTTTGTCAAGATCTATTGATAATCCAGCTTTACTTATTTGTTTTATAATTTCCTCGTTTTACGAGCATGCAAATTAACATATGACAATCAGGCATTTCTTCTATCTATTGATATAGGGGAAGAAGATATAAAGGTATAAATAAATTTGCATGTTCAGTGAGGTTTGTTTTTTTTCGCAGTATCGCATTCTATGACAACACTGTTTTGTTGACTTAGATTTAGTTGACCTTATGTCATCTTACTCTTTGGGCAGCTTGTAATCGACATCTTAGAAAGTAAACGGAAGAATATGACATAGTTTAATAAGCTGACGTATGGGTAAGAACAATAAACCTGCATCATAAAGACAGAATAGCTTGTACGATTTATGGCTCATCAGCGTAAAAACTGAGAAAAAACCCCTTCGTCCACGTACTTTCTAGAGGTGCTTAACCTTTTGTGTCATCAAACGGGATCGCCTGGTAGATGGCTGTCGTTTCCTAGGAGACAGGAAATGACTCCTACATGACTGATGAGCTTCTCTCTTGATGGAAAAAGCATCACTATTTAAGGTTCTATAAAAGAAAAAAAAAAAAAAAAACTGAGATATACGGGTAAACCTGAAGTATCAACAGAATCCCTCTGCTATCAGGAATGTGAAACTCACTAAATGACAAGGACATTGGGTTTAAAGTTACAGACTCTTCAGCCATGCTTCAAAATATTTATAAAAAATATATTAACTCCCACGGTTCTGAACGAGAGTTTATACTGTATGGTAGCACATAGAAGAAATGCATGATTGTAGGGGTCTTCAAGGAGTCTAAGCCGGATGGAATGGCGAGACCAAAATGACAAAGACTGTCACTGTATGGCAACTATTACGCAGGCATACACACACATACACTGAACCAGTTGCTTTTCCATCCCTTCTGTATCAAGCTTTCCTCGAGTAACGATCAAAAGAAGGTGGTCAGATATATGCAGTCAGTTTTCATGCCAGTCCTTCTGTTTATAACTTAACTGTCGTCTTTAGCGAGTATTTTCTTTACCGACAGCTCTTATTATGTGAGCCAGTAATTAATGCATCTACATAGTGAAGCATCAGTGACTACAGTTTTCTGAAGTATTTAACACGTGACCTAAAAACATTATTCCACCGTTTTGCATCTTTTGTAATAGAAAATGTCTGCCAGTGGGTTGTATGACATTGTGACACATCAACAGTATATGAAGCTGACATAGGTGCAGGTATTAAAGGCGATAATAGAAATTCCTCTAATGAAGTAGTTGCTGATAAGTTGGATTAAGAAAAAATTGAATCTGGGTTCCCATTATGAACGAAAGAGAAACTCCAGATCATGAATGTTTTATGATTTCCTGGAGGACTTTCTTGCAGCAGAATGAATCATCACTTTATAAAGCTGAAGAATTTGTCAAGTTGTCCGAAACATAGGAGTAAGTAAAGAATACAGTACCAGTACTTGATTAGAATGTGTTATCATAAGCATGGAATTATATTAAAATTACAGTAGTAACACCCATCATTTATTCAAATGCAAATGAACTTCGTTATGCATCAACACTAAACTTACTGAATATATGCACTTATGAATAACCTTATCGCTTTTATAAATAAAATTATTTAAAATTAATCCGGTCTGTAAAAACGAATCATTAGATGAAATAGTTTTATTGAGGATTAGCTGGTCCTTTAAAAAGGCTACAAATAATAATAATAATAATAATAATAATAATAATAATAATAATAATAATAATAATAATAATAATACTGTTAGCGACGAGTTTCAATCGTAACTGAAATAGTGTCTATTTTCCATAAACATTTCCACAGCTGACTGATATAGCATGTTCCAGTTATCTACTGCAAAAATAGTACTAGAGTAACCTTGCCACCATAGAAACGTAGAGAGAGAGAGAGAGAGAGAGAGAGAGAGAGAGAGAGAGAGAGAGAGAGAGAGATTTATATGACTGGTTATTCATATGAAGACATGAAAAACAAAACCAAAAACGACGTTTCCAGCACAACCAAATTAGATGATTGTAAGAATTTACATTTGGGCGAGAGAATGATGGGATCATGGGCTGAGAGAATGGGGGGGCGGGGGGAGGCAGGTGGATGAGAGGGGATGAGCAGCAAGGAGGAGGGGGGGGGGAGGAAAAATAGGGCAGTTTATCGTCACTCTTCCCTCTTCGGATTTTCAGACATTCCTCTCCTGCGCCATTAAGGCAAATCGCTCCTTATTGAGAGAAATTTTTGTCATAAAATAAGTGATAAAGGAGAGGTTAACGAACATCTTGCCTTTCTACACAAACATATACTCAGCATAAGGTATGAAAATTTATGAGAGATTAGGTATACAGATACTTTAAGTATACACATATATATGAAAAACATACTAAGTAAATATTTCATAGAGAGACTGAGAGAGTGAGATATTCCATAGTAGTAGGTAAATAAAAAATTAAAAAGAATTGTTGAAATTTCCACAGACATTAAGGAGCAACAATGCTTTTATGTTCAGTCTCTAATATTATTTTATTAATCTGAGTTACTTGGAGAGTACGTAGCCACGGTAACAATAGTAACTGAAAAAGAATAGTCTCTCTCTCTCTCTCTCTCTCTCTCTCTCTCTCTCTCTCTCTCTCTCTCTCTCTCTCTAATCGAAATTGCACAACCTTCCCCACAGGTCAACCAGATTAAGTAAAATTATATTAACTGAAGGCTCTTTAATAGATAATTACTGCACGAATGATGTGCTTTTCCAAGTTGACAATTTAATGGACTATAATAATACTTAATATGAGCGAAGGCCGAGGTGAAGGTAAAGCAGATTAATGCATTCGTCAAGAGGTGTCTGCATTTTCTAATTCCATCTGTGTTTTTTTTCTGGTGAGTTTTTTGCAGCTTTCTTATGGAAATATTGAGAAAACAACATTTATAAGCAAAGCAATTATAAACAGAGGTCGTGTTCCCTGGATCACGAATTGTTTTTCTTACCTTATGGCTAACGTAATCGGTTTGCCCTATTTTCTTATATTTTAAATAGCAAATTTTCCCTTGTGGCTTTTTTCTTGGCATTATATTCTTGATACTGTTGCTTAGTGAATTTTTTTTTTTTTTTTGCAGATGACGAAATGATTTGAATAATAACATAATATATTTAATACGGGAGCAAAATAAAATATACGATAGAGGAGTGAGAGAGATAGAGAAAGAAAGAATATTGTATCACCATATAAGGTCATCAGATTTTACAATAGCATTAACAGAGTACGTAATTTTGATATTAATTTACATCGCTAAAGCATCCATTATACTGTAGTAGATACGGCTTTTCAGACAAGCCACCCATGTGTCATAAACAATCAGGCATACAAATGTGATTATCATTACAGGATGCTAATGAGTCTTAACTGAAATAATAGGTATTCATATTATCTTATAATTGAAATTAACTGCTATGTATAACCATGGATAACAATATACGAAGTTGATATTAGACATTAATTTTGTTTGCATATGTTAGGTATTTCTTTCAATAAGTTGTTTTCAATACTATGTTGAAGGCATGGTTGTCTGTAGGAGACGGGCAAACATATAGTTCAAGTCTGTCTTTTTTTTTTTTTTATGACGGTAGGAATGGTTCAGTCATGCTTCATCATACTGATTTAAATGTGTACAGCAAACAGTCTAATAGACTTAACTGCAGGAGGCCTATCCTATATCGTTGCCAGAAGTACGTTATGGTTAACTTTAACCTTAAATAAAATCAGAGCCACTGAGGCTAGAGGGCTGCATTTTGGTATGTTTGTTGATTTGATGGTGGATGATGAACATACCAATTTGCAGCCCTCTAGTCTCGGTAGTTTTTAAGATCTGAGAGCGGACAGAAAAAGTGCGGACAGAAAAAAGTGCGGACGGACAGACAAAGCCGGCACAACAGTTTTCTTTTACAGAAAATTAAAAACTTCCATTGATCTCATAAAAATTCTGAAAATCTCATTGGTCGTATACAGATTAGAAAATATCTCTAATGATATTTCGCCTCCTTTTCCTTGTGTGTTGCAAGCGTTGAATTCTTGACAGCTGACGTAAGGGTCTTTCAGTCGAAGTGAGGCAGTCAGTGTTAGGCTTTGATATTTCAGATAAGAATATCGCAAAAGCAACTGATTCAGGTCAGTAACTCCCGGAAATTAGGTCTTATCTCGCCTTTACAGCGAGCCGTACGGAGAGCAGGCCATTTTACGTTTCGTCCTTTAAAGGTCTATTATTTGCATTCTTAAATGGGTCAGAGTCTTGTAACGATATTAATAGGCAATTTGACGGAATATCTAAGAGTAATCTCATGATTTCAAAGAAATATTTACTTCACGCACAGTGTATTTATATTTACTTATTTATTTATTTGTTTGTTTGTTTGTTGTTTGTTTGTTTGTTTGTTGTTTGTTTATTTATTTTTGTGGAAGAGAATTCTAGAGGAGTATAAGAGGCACATTTCGCTTTTCTTAAATTATTTCCAGTCGCAACCTAGCTGTCTGTCTACCTGTCGTGTCCTCTTCACCCTACAGATGTAAAGTTTCAAGGAGGTTCCCACCAACAAGCGAAAAAACTATCTTTTCATATTACTGACACGTTCAGAATAGGCTATATATAACCCTTAGCAGAGCTCGAAGTCAAACAATAAACAAAGGAGCATTTTGGAATAACGGTAACAACTCAAAGAGAGAACGAATGGCATCACCGAATAACTACGAGGGAATTCTTGTCAAAAGTAATCAATGTCTATTCACTGGAGAGGAACGCAATTGTCGCCATATATTTGATGTACTGTATTGACGGGCGAAGGAGATCCATCGGCACAAATGGGAAAGGCGATTAGTTACTCGATGTTGGCTTTTCACTTACAAATTCAGAATTCTATTGGGTGATAGATGTTTTTCCGCTTGTACAGAGAGAGAGAGAGAGAGAGAGAGAGAAGAGACGAGAGAGAGAGAGAGAGTGTACATTAGAATTATTGGTCATAAAGCTTCTTGGTTAGGCGTTTCATATTTAACTTCTTCAGCTGCCAAATTAAGAATTTGCATTTCTATGAATTGTTATATGTGAAAATCAACAAATTAATGTGGTGGTTTTTATATTTCTCGTGCTGCATCTCGTCCACCCAAATTTCCTTAGCCCTTTCCGGCCCACGAGTCGGGCGAGATTTTAAAGGGATTATTATTGAAGAGCAAAGAAGACGAACTCAAGTGAATATAAAAGACTTACACTCCCAGACGTTGTATATGACTATTTAAGTATTTAATGAATATTAATGATCTCAGCTGTTGAACTAATTTTGGCATTACTTCTGCAACAGGTTTTACAGTTGTTCTGCATACAAAGAAACATTTGAGGATTTGATAAAACTAAAATTCCTTGAAAGTGTGACATACAATTGACAGTTATGAATTTTACGGGTGGACATCGTGGCTTCAAGAATCAATTTTCCTTTCCTCCTAAAAGGTAATTATTAAAGAAAATTTCAAGCTAATAATAATACTGGCACAGAGGCCTTTAATGGGTAATCTCAAGATCACCAGGGGTGGGCGACATTAAGTGGACTCGCCTCGTTTCTAGCAACAGCTTGCAGAATGGGACACCCCGTTTAAATAATTACTGTATTATCCCCTTACTGGATTAGGAAGGTTTTTAAAACAGGCTGCGCGCGCGCGCGCGTGCGTGGTGTGTGTGTGTGTGTGTGTGTGTGTGTGTGTGTGGATGTTAGGGTTGGGGGTTATTTGATACTCCCGCAAAACCTTGCTAAGTTAACAACGTTTTCCTTGGGATATTTCCTGACTTATTACAGCTATTTCTATAAATAGCGTTTACGAATCTGTTAGATTAAGTTGCTATTTGAGTACGTTGACGTCTGAAGTCTCTAAGAAGCACAGACTGCGAAGACTAGATGTAGCTTACCACTGTGCATTTCAGGGCCGTGTCCTAGAGGATTTTCGTCAATAAAATCTTAACCAAAGCATCGGATATGGGTCGTATTTTGGAAATAGCCATTTGAAGCCACAGTCTAATTGGCAAAAATATGCAGTGATGTCTAATGTGGATAATTAAGGCACTTATCAGAGTAAATCAACGAAATTTA
Organism: Macrobrachium rosenbergii; assembly: GCA_039081455.1. Classification (NCBI taxonomy): domain Eukaryota; kingdom Metazoa; phylum Arthropoda; class Malacostraca; order Decapoda; family Palaemonidae; genus Macrobrachium; species Macrobrachium rosenbergii. Next base: position 19,890 of record JANJGK010002463.1, on the reverse strand, counting down.
TAGGGAAACTTAGCTAATCCAGCAGGCTTGTAGATAGAGGCTAGTAAAACGTCATTACTGAAGGCCCTCCCATTCACTGACGTACTTACTAGACACCCCGCCCATATACTTTTTGAATGAAGACTCAGATGTTGGTAGCAGTAGCAATAGTAGTACAGTAGTATATGGAATTCTTATATTGCTTCACACACTCAAACACCTGCCTTACATTCTCTCTCTCTCTCTCTCTCTCTCTCTCTCTCTCTCTCACTCTCTCTCTCTCTCTCTCTCTCTCTCTCTCATCTTTTCGATGAGTCTCTTAACTTATGTTCTGAATTTTAATATACCTTTTCAGCGTGTATGTAAGGAAGCGTGAGTAAATGTATTTATTGTATGTGCGTGTTCCAGTATGAGAGCATGTTCCTATGTGCAGTTTTTAATTTCATTTTCATCCGTTCATCATCATACTGAATGATCTATTGGGTCCCAGTGCTTGGCCTCTGGCCTAGACCTGGTATTTTAATCTAATCCTTCGGGCCAGCCCTACTGTATGAGAGCTGTAAGTTAGCTCAGTGGTCTGGTTACACTAGTTTAATAATAATAATCTAAGTAGAGTACAATAAGGGAACGGGCATCAAATGAGAATATTAATTGTGTAATACAGTTCCATGGCGCAATTCACGCTTCCTTTAACTTGAAATATGCACCAAGTCTTACAGAAACACTCTTTGTGAAAACCATTGTTACTCTGGAGTTTCTGTTGCTTCTTATTCTCTCAAAAGTTCCAGTTCACGTGTACCTGCTTAGTCCTGCTAAACGAATGTAACATAACGCAAGTGTTCTAACCTAAACTTCCTTAGTGCATGATCAGTCCCATAATAAATCCACAGTGCTTGGTATAGCAGACTAATCCCCCCCTCATTATTTTATTTGTGCGCTTTTATGTCAGTTTTGTTGCTTCTACACGCTTGATTTACTTACTTGAAACTGACACTGTTAGTTGTAGGGTTGTTGAGTGGTTATCAGTGAGTCTATGTATTCCCGGTTTTATCTATTTATTTATTCTTTTGTGGATTTGAAGTTACTCATTCGTTCAATTTTCAGTTATTTTGATAATTTCATTTACATCGTTTATAATATATATATTTCATTTAATCATAACTACATTGTAGTGCTGAATGATACTCGTAACTCATAGTCCAAGCGCTTGGGCTATGCCCTAAATCTTTTAATCCACTAATCCATTTATAGTATATTATCTTACAATTTTGATAACTATCGTATATCCTACTCAAGGTATTGTTTATTGTACAAGAGGGTCAAATATTTGTGCTTCTACGATCATTATCACACTACTGGGAACCCTGCTATTACGTCTGATGTCATAGTTTACGTCACAACTAGCCTCTTTCTGGGTGCTTACCAAATTTAGCTAAGTTTCCCTTTAAATTTCCTTGATTTACTCTGATAAGTGCCTTAATTATCCACATTAGACGTCACTGCATATTTTGCCATTTAGGCTGTGGCTTCAAATAGCTATTTCCAAAAAACCATCCATATCCGAGACTTTGGTAAGATTCTATCGACGAATGTCTATTAGACACGGCCCTGAAATGCACAATAGAAACTTCATTTATACATGAATAATAAGACAATCCTTAGCATTCGGGAGGAATTCCGTTTTATGCCGGTAATGTGACTTCATTTGCCGTCGTGATATCTAATTGTCTTTTATTTAAAATTAAAGTAAGCATGTATCGCATTCAAACACGAGGTTTTTTGGCAGATGTGTCTTTTTGTCAGTGAACTTCCTCCTTTAGTGATATTTTGAAAGCACAATTTAGCAGATTTATGCTTGAATAGCATATATATATATATATATATATATATATATATATATATATATATATATATATATAATTATATATATACATATATATATATATATATATATATATATATATATATATATATATAATTTCCTTTATAATAGCGTATGGATTACAAGTAGGGAGAATTTGATTGCTGCTGCAATTTAGAAAAGGATGGCATGTATTCGTAGATCCATTATAAACACTTAAACCCTAAATTAATTAGATCTTGGCTCTACAAAGTTGGTGTTATTTTTTTTTTTTGTGACAGACCATTGTCAGTGGCATCTAAAAGAACAACGGTATTAAAAGAGCAATTATTAATTCAGTCTCCTCTTCCATAAACGCTCGTTAACAACTCATTCATTTCCCTGCCTCTTTGTCTCTCGTTGTCTTTGTCTGTCTGTCTGTCTGTCTGTCTGTCTGTCTGTCTGTCGGTCTGCCGTCCAGGAAACCACGATTTTATTTCATCAAATAGATAATATTTTCCGTTGAATAGAGACTTGAAAGATAACAGAAGGATAAAAAACGACGGTTCGT
>JANJGK010002463.1:0-12500 GCA_039081455.1 Macrobrachium rosenbergii | reverse complement strand
TAAATTAGAGAGAGAGAGAGAGAGAGAGAGAGAGAGAGAGAGAGAGAGAGAGAGAGAGAGAGAGAGAGAGAGAGAGAGGGATTGGCCATGCCTATTAAAATTTGTTTTAAAGAACGAGGAGCTGAAGCCCACGTTATCTGAACTTGCTACATTGTGTTGACATTTTCTTGAAAGTGAACAGTCTTTCATCGGTGCTCAAACTGAAATTAGCCTTCAAGACACTTTGTGGCCCATTTGACAAGAAGCCAACCATAGCGAGATTCGATCGTTGTATTTTAAATGCTGATGTTATTTTATCCCATATCATCAATATAGTTATCAATTTATTGTTATAAAACATGATATAAGGTGTCGTGATGAAGGGCCAACCATAAGTTTCATGTCTAGAGATATGAGTGGCCATTTAATTGAGCAAAATAGTTCAGTCCATTATCCTGGAAATTCTTCGTAGAAAGATGCAAGAGCAGCCAGTGGGAAATAGGGCAGAGCAGCATTATGCCGAAATACATAGTTCTAAGATTTGCCTCTTGTACGTCACCCTGCCGAAGCATGAGCGAATGATTCGCCAACTGCATCACCAGGGAATATGTAGCGACTAATTATCGTACCTCCTATAACCAGTGGGCGGTGCCGCATATGTCCTCCCTAATTAATGGTTGATTTTGACCATTCCAGTTCCGAGTATTTCTTCTGAAAATTGAACTGTTTATGTGAAAGAGTTACCAAGCCAGAGTAACAGGCCTTGGGAGAAATGATCTTATCTTGACGCCAAAAACAATAACTTTTATTCCTCCTGCACGAATCTGGACAATGCATTAAAAGCAGATTTTCCGGTTTGTGTGGTAAATGGTCGAACAAAGCAGCTTGAAGCCTTATACCAGACATTCGTATTACAAAAATTAATGGAAAAACGAAAGCATTTATTCTTCTAACAGGAATGCAGGCAATACTTTAGTGGTTTTAAGCAAGAGTAATTTATTTAAAAATCGTAGTCTATTCGAGCTCACCAAAAGATTTGCAAGGAAAAATCATCTTGAAATATGAAGAATAAAATAATGAATCACTCATTCACCTATCATCTTTTCATGTTAGGTCTCTTAGTCAAAGCAAAGTAGCCTTTCTCTCAATGAGTGCATGTGGCCTTGAATTCCAATAGAAAATCTGCTGCATGCCGTTCTTCTGTCTCTCTGCTGCTACCAAGGGAAGTATACTAAATAAACACTTTTCCTCAACGCGAAAAAATAATAACGATTTTATTTGTAATGAAATGCATATGCGTGTGAATATTTATATCTTATTTTTTCCTTTAAGTTGGAGGTAAATTTGAACCGACAAAGTAGATGCTGCAGTGAAAGTCAGACTCAGTCTGAATATGTGATAAAAATCGAAAATGGAAGGAAGTAAAACCTTAAATAAAAACGAGAAGCAACAGCTATTCCTCTAGTCAAGAATATAAGTCTCATCCCAAGAGAGATTTCGCAATCATTACTGTTGTCAAGGGGGAAAAGGAAAGCTTTCTTTCTTGTATAAGAAAAATATGACTTGCAACAAAGGTCTTTTTTTTTCTTTCTCTAGACACAGGGGAACGTGAGAAGACGCAGAGATTTTTTCTCTATCCATGTAAGAGATACTTCCATAAATTTAATGCTGTTTATGTCCCTTTTAGGCGTAAGAGGCGCTTGGATCCTTTTAGAGCGTGGACATTCTCGGAAAAATGACATAAAGAAAATGTAGCTGAAATAGAGGGATTAGAATGAAGACCTACGTCAAGCGATAAGTATAAGTGTTGCGTCCGAAGTTATGGGAAGGAAACGTGTTAGCAGAGCGTTTCCTTTAAGTTCTGTTTGTTCTCTCGTCATGATAAAAATCTCAGTGATTAATTTGTTGCCTTTAAATGTTTATATTAATTAAGCTTTTAACCATGTATTTGCAGGTATTTCACTGGTACTTTATGAGTAATGAAAGACTTATTACCCACTAAACAGTTTCGTTTTGCAAAAGAACAGATATTAATTGTCTGAATGGTTTACAAGCACATTCCATATATGAACACAGACTTAATTATTCGCTCTCTCTCTCTCTCTCTCTCTCTCTCTCTCTCTCTCTCTCTCTCTCTCTCTCTCTCTCTCTCTCTCTCTGTCATTGTTTTACATTTCATTTATTAATATTACCCAACTTTTGAACTATTTCAAGTTATATCTTGATATGTATCTAATGTATGAGGAGAATTTGTGATGTAAATAGAGGCCTCAAACCGGTAAAGGTATCAAAACCTCACCAGGAGAAAGATACTAAATTACAGATAAGGCTTTGAACGAAAAATACGCTTTTTTACATACACTAAAATAAGTCACAAACGCAATTTGACCTTAATTTACGTTAATCCACGCACCTTGCTTTACTTTTGCAGCCAAACTTCAAAATAAAAAAAAAAGAGTAAAATCTGCAGTTATGTATTTGGAAGGAATCAAGGGAAGCATCAATACACAATACAAATCTGAAGAGAAATAACAAATATAAAATTCTAGAAGATAAATATCGTACGCAGGGAATGACTGAGGCAAGAATAAAAACCGTGATTAAATAATTAGTGCAAAGAGGTCATGACAGGAGAACTGCTGGCAATGTTTTCAGCACAGCTAGTATTAAATCCCCTAAAACCAGTTACTGTAGTCAAAGGTGGATATGCACATGTAATCATGAAAAGAATTATAGATATTTGAGTGACAGATAATGTTTATTCAGTTAGGTAATTGTGCGTAAGCAAAAAAAAGAAAAAGAAAAAAAGAGTACAATGAGGAAGTTCTTGTTGTTTAACGTAGAAGGGTATCATTTCATAGATCGCAAAAATGTTCTATCTTCTGATCACCTTTTGTAACATTACTAACATCCATAACCATCTACAGAGCTCTGTATCCACGCAAGCAAACTAAAATGTTTTTCCGTTTTTTTTTTTTTCTGTAAAAGAAAACTATTGAGATGGCTTTGTCTGTCCGTCCACACTTTTTCTGTCCGCCCTCAGATCTTAAAAAATTCTGAGGCTAGATGGTTGCAAATTGGCATGTTGACTATCCACCCTCCAATCATCAAACGTACTAAATTGCAGCCTTCTAGCCTCAGTAGTTTTTATTTTATTTAAGGTTAAAGTTAGCCATGATCGTTCGTCTGGCAACGCTATAGGACAGGCCACCACCGGTCCGTGGCTGAAAGTTTCATGGGCCTCGGCTCATACAGCATTATACTCTATACAGAAAAATCGATTGCTCCGAAGAAACTTCGTCGCATTTTTTACTTGTTTATTATTTATTGCTAATTGCTTTTGCACCGAATTATTTTCACAATCTGGAATTTGATCACTATAAGTTTAAATTTCAGTTACCTTTACTTATGTTGCAACGTGCAAAACCAATTCGCTGACTTCAATGCCGACGTTCGGAAAGAAAAAATAAAAATTTTCTTAATGCTGAATTAAGTTTCGCTTTTAACACAATCAGGGCAGTTAACTAATGGAATTTCCGGGAGATTTTGTTCCGTAATTACTTAATAAAGTATTGACACTAGAAAAAGAACAGAAAGAGGAACTGGGAAATAATATTACTGTGCGGAGCAAAGTTTTCTTCCAGTATATGCACAATGCAGTTAAGCGAGAAGTATCGATTCGAAATTGAGCAAGAAATGTAAAATATCTAAGGAGTACAGACCACCGGTTAACGGAAAAGGAACAATAGTTTGGAAAGCAATACATGGGAAGAACATGAAATTCCGCAGAACTGTCAATATATATATATATATAGATAAAGATAGACGATAAGTCTTACAGAGGAATGTGAATACCGCCCAAAACCTTGACGTTTTTTTTTTATACCAGTTTGATACCAGTTTGGTGTAAAGCTTTGTTTGAATGGCTTTTTGATTCAAAATTGTAAATAATGTAATCACTGTTCGGTTATGTAATAAATACATTGGAAATTAGCTTTTGTAAGAGCTAAATATGTAAACGTATCTGGTCCAGTAATGAACTTATAAATACATAAATAAATGGATAAATGGACAGTTAGTACCAAAGCGAAAGATAGAGAGAGTGAACAGTCAGTACCAAAGCGAAAGAGAGAGAGAGAAAGAGAAAGAGAGGGTTGGGGTTGTGGGGGGGGGGGGGGGGGGGCGGGGATGCAGCGGAGGGAGGTACTTAAGCAAATGGGAATTTAATGGCTCAGTGCACTTGAATGATTCGTAAAGCTAAAGCAAAGAAAGAAAAAAGAGGTGAGAGGTTACGGGAGCAGTCTAAACAAATGTAGGTCTTTAAGAGTGCGGTAGGTATAGATAAAGAATTGAACGAAATAATTTAAGGCGATGTACTCGTAAGCGACAAGAACAGTGGGTATATGACTATTTGATGGAGGGAAAAAAATGAAGTCCTTTACATTGACAGTGAAAAAAGACCTTAGGAGATCTTAGGTTCTCATTTATATAGGGTTAAGTATTTCTAAAGTTGTATTTTTAGTAAAACCCTTTGTGAGGAATCTAAAAGAAATTTTACCGAAAAAAAAGAAACAATTAAATGAAATTTTTCATGGATTATCGAACAGGAATCTTCAGTTATCTAAAGTGAAGAAAAACATATATGAAAATGAAACAGCTCGCAAAGTTCTAGGGAAGTATTTATTTATTTATTTTTTTTGGCAGAAATACACTAAAAGAACAGAAGAACGAACGGACGGATAAAACTATAATTATAACTCTCGAGAAATTATTGTCGCATTCAAATACGTTTATAGAATTTAAACTAACAAGAAAAGAAGGAGATATTCGAGAGAGTGGCCATTCAAATCTATTTCTAGGGTTTAAGCTCACAAACAATGAGGGGAAAAATCCGAGATACGGTTCCACCAACGACAGACGATTGATAAGGAAGAGGCTGAGGCTCAGTGACCTGGTGAAAATCTTTGACGATGGGAGAATATGGTGTGAAGTCAATGGTAATAAATAAAAGCCTTGTCACTTGACTGCAAGAAATATCCAGGTTATTCCTTGTAAGAAAAAAACTATTATCAGTAGAATATCTAGATAACATTAACAATTGTTATTTTGCTCATGTAATCCCTAACTGAAAGTTACGTAACCTTCACAGGCTTTCAAACTTCGATTCTTTGGCGAAGTCTTATGGATTATGGAGGTTTTTGTTTTATTTCTCTGCATGAGCACTTTCCTCAGTTCTTAGAAAGTGAACCTTATTCGCCAAAGAACCTTTTATTCTTGACTTTAATCCACGTATGTTCTGGTGCCTCTTGTCTCCCAGCACGTTCATTTGCAAAGTATGGCTTTTAAATATTCTCCTGTATCCCTGAATGCAAATTCATAAATTTGCTTGGGAATCTGCTTTTTTTCCGACTGACATAACGTAATTAACTTTCAATCACTGGATTGGAGAATTGTCAGTTCCATATGACCGAACTGCAGTTAACAATTAGCAACCTAATACTGCGGTGCCGGCGTGAAAAAAGAGTGTTAAATATATAAATTGAGTTTTGTAAATACTATATTCCTAGTCTTTGAGAACGATTAATAGACATATTTGGAATATCATTTATTTACACCAAAACTTTCTTGCATATTCAGTTACTATTTTGTAACGTCTTTCTAATAATATTTGCATCATTACTTACAGAATCATTTGCCAAATTTCATTTCGGGAATCATAATCCCATACCTTCATCGCCACTCGTTGCTTTTATATTTCGTTCTCTTATTATTTTGTAATGTCTTTCTTTCATTAATATTCACATCATTATTTACAGAATCCTTTAACAAACATCATTTCGAGAAACACAATCCCATACCTTCAATTCCATGTTTTGATTTTATATTTCTTGTTTCTTATCCAACTGTCCATTTTTTCTTCACATTTCATCGCTTACTCATTCAGATGATAACGTTTGTGGCCCCAAGTTCCAGTTGCCGGTGAGGAAGGTAAAAACATCCTGTTGATGTCGGTAAAGGCTGACTTTTTGGGGAGATATTTGCGCCCCGAGGTTCAAAAGACCTTTGTTTGTATGCTGAGAGAAATGATGATGCCCTTCGTCCTTTAGTCTCTGCTAAACCAACAAGCTACTGCGCACTCCACCTCGACTGAAGTCGTCCGTTGCTCGTTTTCCGACGTATCCATATTTTTATTATACGAATTTTCATATATTACGTAAATTACTCTTACTACTGTTCCTGCATTTTTTCATATGGTTGCTCATTACATAGGAATTTTACCATTTTTTTTTACTAATTACTGGAGTGCAATCGCAAAAAAATTGTTCTGATTCGATGAGTTCCATATTGATGTCTGTAACTTAAAAAAACTTTCACTAATCCTTTTCTGCTTCCGAGTCCCATATATATATACATATTTTTTTTTATTCTTAGAATATTTCATTTGTCACATAAATTACTCATATTACTATTGCAGCATTCACATGGTTGCTCATGACATCGGAATTTAGTAATTTTTTCGGTAATTACTGCAGAAAACTCGTAAAAAATATATTTTCTGAGTCGATAAATTCGATATTAACGTCGACAACATTTTCTAAAAATTTAATTAATCAATTTTTGCTTACAGAGCTCCGTATTTTCTTTTATCCGAAGATACTTCATATGTTACGTAAATAATCCATGTTACTATATCTGCATTTATTAACATGTTCGCTCATAACGAAAGAAATTAGTATTTTTTTCGGTAATTACTGGAGCACAGTAGCCAAAAATGTTTACTGAACCGATTAACCCATATTTGTTTTTATTTAATTAGGCATTTTATGCCTATAGATATTTGAGTTGTATAATCAATTTTACCCAAAGATGATTCTCACTGATCATTTGAATTCATTTCTATCCCTGAAATATCATAAAAAGAAGGATATATGCGTACGGCCGAAAATAATAATTCATATGTTATGGTGAAATTAATATCTATGTAATTTGGTTATATTACATATAATTAACCTCAAAATATGACCGTTTAAGAACACGTAGACATATATAATCACATAGAGTTGTAACAACAAGATATATAAATACTTAGGATTGTAAGAGCAAAATTATGTAATAGAATATATGTTATTATCTTAGGTTTGAAGACTAGTAGAAAGTGAAATAACTTTGGGGGACTGAATTGACTTCAGGCAGAAAGGTGCAAGAATTCTGCAAAGATTAATTGTATTAATTGTAGTTATTAAAAAAAGCTACGTCCTTGTTTTATCCTACAATAAAACATTAAAATTACACCGCAAATAAAATCGAACTCATATTAATGAAGTTAGTATGAAATGAGAAGAAACTTCCAATTAATCTAAACAGATATATGGTACTTGCGAGTGAAGTATGAACGAGCGGAATAAAAGGACTAGGAAGAAGTGACAATATCTTCTTGAAAGTAAGTGAAATATTTATTATAATTGAATGGGTTATACTGTTACAAAGCCTGCTTAAATTTAATATCTGGATCATCCTTGGTATTGTGTGCAAATTAGAACGTATTTCCACAATTAATTCTATCATTTTAAAAACCACTTTTTACAGATTTTCTAGTGACCTACGTTTTCAGGTCTCTATATCTAGTGCGTAAACACTATATTTCAAGTTACTAAAAATTCCCGTTTGCAATGTGTCAGGTTTATTTATTTATTTATCTTTATTTTTTTTTTTTTTGTAAAAAGAAAACTACTGGGATGGTTTCGTCTGTCCGTCCGCACTTTTTCTGTCCGCCCTCAGATCTAAAAACTACTAAAGGCTACAGAGCTGCAAATTGGTATGTTGATCATCCACCCTCCAGTCATCAAACATGCCCAATTGCAGCCCTCTAGCCTCAGTAGTTTTGATCTTACTTAAGGTTAAAGTTAGCCATGATCGGTCATCTGGCAACGCCATATGACAGGCCACCACCGGCGCATTTTTTACTTTTTTTTTTTTATCCTAGCTGCGTTTATTTTCCTGAAAAAAATTGTACAGAAAGTGTTTTTATTTTTCTTGGAGATTTCAGCGTTATCTGTATGGCCTTTTTTTCTATTGTAGGAGAGAGTTGTAGATGGGATTGAAAAAAAGACTCGTCAGTACCGGAAATAAAATTAACGAAATATTCCCCATTTTTAAATGTTTCCGTTTCATTTCAATATTTTCTCTGAAATAACTGGATGAATGGACTTGGAGAGTTTTCGTATTTTCATTTTATTTATTTATTTTTTTTTAAATTCGTGACTTTTAAGCACTAAACTTTACGACAACGAAACCAATTTACTAATTCCCACTACAAGCAGACCACTTAACGATGCGTTAATATTGTTGGCTTATAGAATTTTGCCTCAAATAAAATAACTGACCTCAGAATATGTGAAACGGGAGACATGCAATGAACTTCATTTTATTTTATTTTATTTTATTTGTTTATTTATTTATTTTGGTAACGAAATAAACAAGTTGAAGAATTAACTCTTCGTAGTTCAGTATCGAATGCAGATGTGAGAAATTCATTGACTTCCTGTTCAGATAACGTTGTTGCTTAAGCGGAAACTGAATTCAGAATTCAGGAAAACCAGAGAGATATTAGTATCTATCAACATTTGTGCAAATAAAGTTCCGACAGATGGGAACATGTAATTCCGCTTTCATTCACGAGGGCGCGCCTACACACATACACACATACACATACTCAAACAGACAGAAATCGACTTTACCAAATACTGGGTATCTGTTTCAGTCTGTCAGTCACGAATTGCCCAAAGGTTTAAACAATCTTGCCTCTGTGTCAGTTTTAATTTCGTATCTCCAAAATACCCTTATCAATGGTAGTATTTTTCGTTTGAAGGCCACCATACCTGAGTTGGTGCGTTCCAGTATGGATTATGAGTTTAACTGTCTGACATTTAACATTGGAAAATATATTACATGTATATCCCCGTATGCTGAAGGTACACATTGGCCATTACAGGAGAATTAACCACAGTAAGGAGAGCTCTGCTGTCAGACACCACTTTTATAAATTCAAGTACAAGATTCAGTACAAAGACCTCAAGATCCTTGGCTAATCCCAAAGCAAATATCATTATTTCCTTGTAGGGGGAGGGGAAAGGAGGGGAGGGGCTAGGGGAGGGGAACATAGTTTATTGAACGACGTCGCTCTCCCCTTAAAAGGTCAACTCCTTCGGTTCCACCTGAAATGACATAAATTGAAATTGTCTTCTCTACATTGTGCTTCCCTGCTTTCACTTGAGACGGTAAGAGTTTTTCTGTCTCTATGCATTTTTTCTTTATACATATTTTGTACATCGGTGATTTCAGATTTACGAGTATGTCTAATTTGTAGTCTAACAGTCTCACATTATTTTTCTTAGTTGCTCAATGTCCCAATCTAACTTCTCCAAATGTTTTTACGTTAATTGTTTTGGCTTAAGCACTTCAGTATTTTACTGTGTAATTTTATATGAAGTGGTAAGTCTTAATTTTTTCGCTTTTAAATCTATATGCATTACTGTATTGATTTTTCAACTGACTATGCTTATCTTCATTAGAAACACGACAATTTAAATCTTATAGCATACTAAAGATCGTATCATGTTCTATAAAATGAAAGCTATGTTTTCAATATATTTGGTGAAGTTTTTACGCTGAACATGTAGTCATAAGGAAGAATATATCTTTCTTTGCAAAATAAAAGACGAATAAACAGACTGAAAACAAGCGCCTCTGCAAAGCCTTGTTTTCCTTGCAGGACATAAGAGGCAACATTTATACTTACCACTTGAAGTGAGCCTTCATTCTGATCCTTTAAGCGTAGCCTAATTTTCTTTCCGTCATCTCTTCGTGAAAAGGCAGACGTTCAAAGGATCTTGACGTCATTCCCAACGTAACAAGAAAGCAGAAAATATCTGAATTTCTGGAAATAAGATTTAAAGGAATGAAGAGCAATCTCTTGCGTACTCACAAGCTCGCTTGCGGTCTAGAGGAAAAAGAGAATACAATGTCCCCGTTGTAAGTGATTGTTCTGAGTACGGTGAAGTAGTGTTTTCTTTTTCCTCTTTTGTCAATAGCAATGACGGAGAAATCCCTCCACGGGATGGGACTTTTTTTTTTCTGGTTGCAAAATAGTCGCTGCCTTTCAGAAGTTTTGTGCGGGTTAGGTATTATGCAGGTTTCGATTTCCTGCTTCTTTCAGGGTGACTCTGGCATCATCTCAAAGAAGTCGTGGAGGGTAGGAAGAGCGTTGTCATATTCTCGGTAGGAAGAGTAAAGGTTGCATTCAGCATATTTAACAATAGAACCGAAGGTTATTTACTGTCTTTGAACCATATGATCATGAATAAGATACTGGTATACTTTGTGAAATATCCTATATATAAATGAAGGGTAAATGGGCTATTGATGCTTTATTCATTTCTTATTTGACATGTCCCTCTACCTGGAATGTTAAAACGGAAAGTGGTTCAGTTCTACTAATGTTTGATGGAATATGCCGTTAAAAAATTGGTTTTCAAATTGTTCTTTGAGATCAAATTATGGCCTCTTGAATAGCCTTTAGTGGCAAATTTTGCTCTACAGTGACATGCCACATCATTTTACAACGAACACATCCATACCAGGAGACGGATACCTAATTCTTCTTTGACTTTTTATTGCAACGTGTTCATTGGGCATTGGGATAAAAACTGTATTCCCCAGACATTTGGTGATATCCCCATCACTCAGCGGGTAAAAACCACTTATATTTTATTCAGGAAAAAACGCAGAGGTAAAAATATCACTGCGTTGGCTTCCCTCAGGGGAAGATGATTAGCCACAACAATGGCTTCGAATTCCTCCACCAGGTGCTTCTTTACCTTTGGAAAAGGAGTTAGATATCCGAAGCCGCTAGTACTGCACCGCTGCAGGGAGCAATGTCCAAGTTGCGCTGTCTAATATCCCCGTTTGGATGTTTAGGATTAAGGTATTGTAAAAAAAAAACAAAAACGTGGTATAGAGTTTAATAGCTGTAATGCAATTTACGTGAAGAAAGCGAAGTATCAAGACTTTTGAGAGTGATACATAACAACTCCAACTGGTAGAAAATTATAGAGTGGCTGTATAGAAACATATACAAGCAAAGTCAGATGAAAGTAGAAAGAGTATACTTAGCAGAGTGGGTAAAAAGTTTACAGAGAGAGAGAGAGAGAGAGGCTTATTTCGCTTTTGTAATGGACTTTTCATGAGTTTTATTAAATATTTATATTTATTTAATTTAATAATAATGGGTCTTCGATTTCTTCATAAATAGTGGCTGTAACGTCGATTAAGAAATAAAAAAAAGTTTTGTCTGGCCAATAATATTTGCGTAAATATAATGATAAAAAACAGACATATCTTTAGTAATGGCGTCTCTTTCCCCTCCGGTAACCTTTGGTGCTAGTGATATCTTACCCCAACAGTATTCTTTTCCAGATAGTAAGTCATATGTATACCAAGTTTGGTTGAAATTTCTCAATGCGTTTCAGAGTTATGCTGGAACATATGTGCACACATACATCCATTTATATATATATATATATATATATATATATATATATATATATATATATATATATATATATATATATATATATATATATATATATATAGAAATATGTATATATATATGTATATGTGTGTGTGCATGTTTGTGTGTCTGTGTATGCGTGGTGCGCGCGTATGCACGTATTTTCAGCGGTAAAGAGAACGCGAGAGAGAGCCAAAATAATGTACTAAATCCAAATAGAAAAGGTGCGGAGTGCTGTAGGCCTGATAGCCATTAGTAGACTGAAAGAGACGGAGCCCTTTCAACATTGGGATGTTGCCAATATCAGCGTCTCAGAACCTTGCCACCACCGTCGGTGAGAAATAAGGGCATAGGAGATTTTTTCATTTTATGGCTCAAAAAAATGAGGAAAAAACATTTAAAGGTAGTTTTCACTAACACTGGTTTATCACAGAGATATACGGGAATCGATTAAATTTGATCTTTGTTTTACTTTAATGGAAAAAAATATCTATTTTTTACAGTTTTACATATTTTTTATGTTATTCTACATAAAAGCTGTAAATTTTTAGTAACTACAACCGCTGCATAAATGATGCATGGATTAGGAAATAAATGTACAGAAGTGAATTGTACATTATGCATTTCATATATGTATATATATATATATATATATATATATATATATATATATATATATATATATATATATATATATATATATATATAATCATGAAGCTACAAATGTCGCTTAATATCAAATTCACGCTACCTCGGGAATATCTCCAATGGAGAATTATCAAGGAAGGGGAATTTATAAGTGATAAATGGATTGGTACTCCCGGCAGTACCAATCTATCTATCACTTATAATTCCCCTTCGGTGATAATTCTCCATTAGAGATATTCCCGAGGTAGAGTGTATTTGATATTAAGAGACATTTGTAGCTTCATGATTGTATATAAATCACGCT